>CACRXP010000599.1:259798-327891 GCA_902702965.1 Spirometra erinaceieuropaei
GAGCGTGTTCCTATGCAGCGTTCCTACGCAGAGAATATTTTTGACTCACGCGGGACTGTTCATCTCATTATTGATGTGGACGCATAAAGAAACAAGCACTCCTGAAAATGAACACCGTTTAAGCTTGTGTTTCCAATTCGTCCACTTTGAACGTAATGCAATTAGTAAGTTCACTTGACCTTAAGGGCCTTCAATGTCCATGACGATTTTGTAGGATAAACTAAATAATTTATGATTCTCTTGCAAACCAATACACGAGAGCACATTAATTTGCAGGAATTCGCGGCGCATAGACAATTAAGGAATAGATCTTTGGCCCTGGAGTTCAATAAGCCGGTTTGAATTCACTTTCAGTACACACCGCATAGCAAGTATTTTAACATTACTCTAAATTTCGTATACAGTGCCTTGAATTGTTTGATTTATGACATTTAATTCTGCGGTGAACAGGCGCATCGAAACACTCAAAAGGTTAGTCGGTAAAACGTTATTTGGAAAAGGACTGTTCTGAATACTTTTGTTTGCAATCAAGCGATTAAAATCATTTCGTTAATTAAAAAAAAATCAAACGCGACGGGACTTGTCGGCAGGGATACGTGAATTACCAATTCCTGTCCTTAAGATCTTACTTTGGTAGGTTCCTTATTCAATTTACAAGAGAAACACAATTTAGTCTGTGTAAATTTATGAAAACTCTTAAACGTCGCCTTTCATATTTAAGTAATTTTTATTGCATTAACTTTAGTGTAGCTTACCGTCGCCTTGCTTAATAACCTTTATTTCACAATTCTTCGTCAAAATTATGAAATTGACTTTCTTCGCAGTCCAAACGTAATGGCCTCTTTTCTTTTAATATTTTTCAATGAGTATGCACTTGTTCCCATGACGACGCATAACATGATCTTAAGAGTCCCCCATGCATTTCCTTCAAACGTTACCTATAATACCAACAGGTTTTTTCACTACAAAAAATCATGTTATGACAACGTAGGAAGTACGACATCTATTGTCATTTGTAGCTGTTTGCACCCAAGCATATAAATTTGGTGATCGGTGCTTAAATGTACGACACAAACCCTCGTCATGCGTTGGTGCATTTGGCTATGCTTTCTTACCACGGTCCGCTCAGACGAATATTGCGAGACACTTGGCTACACGGTTTCATCTCCGGGTTGCAAGCAGTGCACGGACGTAAGACATTGCATCGAATGCAAAAGTATATGCGATTATGAGAGTTGCGAAATTATGTCTTGCGAAGCAGATAGAGTAAGTATACTTTATAGTCATTTCCGATTTTTAAACTAATATCTTAACTAAGTTTTGTTTGCTGAGAAATTTTTGTTCATGAAATGTCAAAATCGCGACCGAAATACTGGAACAATCAAACGACGGACATTTTTTAGGGACCATTCTATGATGTTGAGGCTTGTCTACAGTCATTTGCGAACAAACGTAGACAATACTCATAACTTTTCAGTATTTTACAAAAGTTCGTTAACCACAGCGTACTAGACGCCGAAATGAGGTTTGAACTTAGATGGTACGAAAGCCATCAGGTTTTTATTGAGATGGTATACAAAAATAGGCTTAGCAATGGAAGACACAAAATGAAAATGTTGGCCTTCACGGTGTATATATATGTTTTGACATCGAGTGACGTGTTAATTGATTTAATGATCGGCCAAATTGGCTATTCAGAAACCGTCACACATGGTGATGTGTTAACGATTGTAAACCAAAAGCTATTTTACAAATGACCTTATTTCACGGAATGAGAGTATTGCTTTGAGAGTATGCTTCCTTTTTTAACGTGTTATACATTCGCCTGTGTCCTGTGATTTTGACATGCTAATATTTCAGCAAGTCGACAGAGACGGTAGCCGCCATGCGTTAACCAATATGGTGCCCAACATGTCATAGTAATTAGTACAAATTGAACTTCTGTCTGTCTTTTTAGAGAATTTGCAAAATATGCATGCAACTCTCCAACTTCACACTCATCGAAGCGCCTGACAGCGTTTTGTATGGTCTCTGCAAATACGGTAAGACTTCTAATTGTCACGTTGCCTATCGCTCTTGCGTATCACTCCGTCTAAAGAAAAAAATACAACTTAACTTTGTTCTTAAATCGGATATGCCATCATTTTATGTAGCGATGCGTATCTCTGAGCTCTGCGTCTTCAATCGAAAATATTTCCATAGTGATATAGTTCACCATACGCCACTATGACGTATTCAGATCAAGTCTGGTTTACAAAATCTAGTTAAATATGATGTCTTTTGAGCTGCTACTTATGCCAAGGCTTATTTTTTACAGATTTCAGATTAAATATTTGTAAGCAACTGAATTTTATGTTATTGTTAGTCACTAACCTGCTAAAGAATAATTTCTAGTGTAAAGACGATAGCCTAATTAAACAAATATGCATTGAATTATACTCGGTTTCGTTTACTTTTAATATTAACTCGCCTGGTATATTCTGTTATTTTACCCTTTATCCTCGACAAATTTAACTCAAAAATTTGCGCTGCCTGTTTTCTTCCTCATCTGATCTGTATCCCAAGATTTATTTTTTTCCTTTTTACCCATGTCCCTGAATTACTGTATTAATATAGTAGTTATATTACCGGGGTATGTTAACGAAATTGACCCGTCATATAAAAGTTAATAAAATATTATGTCATTCAAATGCGCCTTTTCCTCAGCGATTTTCTGAAAGAAAATTCTGTAACTTTACCACTATGCGAATTGTTGGTATCATGTCAAATTATAAAAGACAATAAAAGCGAGTAGAACAGTGAAATGAGCGTCAACGGCTGAGAAAAAATGTCAGTAGAATCCCACGGAAAAGTTTGCTTCTAGGTCAAATAATTTTCAAAAACATGTAATAAAAATGACTTTGCACACTTGCTGGAATACATCTTACGATATAGGAAAATATTGCAAATGTTAGTTATCTAAGTAAATGAGCATCATATTGAAAAGTTATATCGTACTTTATAATTAAGTTGTTCTTTAATAAAAAAAGGTCAAGTAGAATGGCCGAACTCTTCAAACATTCTTACGATAACGAAAAAAGGGCAATACAGTGGCCTTTTGTTGGACATACAGAAACGGAAAAAGGGACAATACGTATTACATCCATAAGATGTTTTGATATGCACAAGTCCTCTAATGTGGACGGCAGCGAAACTTAAAATGCACGAATTCGCTCTAAATGAATGGGCATAAGCCTATCCATAGAAAAAACCAAGAAAGAAAAACAACCTTTTTACATGTGTTCTTTGCATGCTGTTTCAGTAATCGTCCTTAAATAATTATTATTGCATAAACTCTGGGACAAGGGCAAGTGCGTAATTAATAGAAGTGTTTTTCAAAAGCGTGTTGAGAAGCAATGATGCAATTTACGTTTTCTTACATTGCTTGATACACAATAGGAATGTCCTTTGATTTACTTAATGGGCATATGATAGGAAAAAGCGTTTATAGGGCCAGATATTATCATTCCCGTAAAAAAAGTAAGAATGTAATACAAGTGGCGTGCGTAATCCAACATTTATTTGTCGCACAATTGTTTTTAGCGAAGCTAGACGTTTTTCAACTGCTCATTGTCATTGAAATGCAGATAATACTTTACGCTCTTGTGTGTCCTAACCAGTCGTGCACTTTTCAAAATACACTGTTTCACGAAACCACTCGGCGTATTTGTTCGGCACAACATTGGCCGTTTAAGTACATCTTAATAGGAAATATCATCCAATACATGGACGAAGGAGTCATCAAACATCTCCCAGGTATTGACACTTATCCTATTACATATAAGCCGCTACCATTTGCGCATCATGAAAGCACCAAATGCTGGAAGAACTGTTGGATAATATTTAGGCCTTTGGAAGAAATTTTATAAACTGAACACATTGCTTAACATATTGTCGTACAATAAGTAAGCAAATAAACGCAGAAATGTAAGTGTAGGAAATGTTTAAAACCGATTGGAACGGAATGAAACTGAGGGAAATATAAAGATTTGTTTGCCACTTTATTCACATTAGTGCTGGGATATCTGCTTAAGAACACCCAGGTCATCGCCACATCTCATCAAACAAAGCATTGCACGTGATGTGGATGTTCGACTGTAAGCAACATTAAGGTGTCTTGTGACATTTTGTGCGTTCTGCACAATCCTTACATCAGTTCTCATGTTTCAGCAGTCAGGACTTTACGAATGCGAAATAACTCTATTTCTGCGTATTCTGCGCCAAAGGAGATGAGAACTACTCCGAATTTGTGACGGCACAGGCGCCCGGGCATTAACATTTACGTACAAGGTGTCTGCACTTGTATGCTGGGATTTCTGACTAAACATACTGGAATTGCACTCATTGCATGTTTGTGGTTTTATGCCAGTGTATTAAAAATCATATATCGCACAGCAGGAGGTTGGTTCATTTAAGGAAATTGTAAGCATCAGTGAAACATGGTGCGAAGCCACTTCCTTCTAATATTAAGGTGGATATGCGGGTTGGAATGCGTATTCTATAGACTGCGCACTTTATATCTACAGATTGTTCTAAATACAGTGTTTTACATAAGCGACCGGAGTAGTTTTTTTCTGTAAATATGAAAAATCATTCAATAAACGGGAGAGTATTCAGTTAACATTTCCCAAACATGAATACTTATTCTATTACAATTAAGCGGCTCGGAACTGCACATTAAGAAAAGCACAGAATACTAGAAGAACAGTTAGAAACGCACGCAATGAAGGCCACGCAGAATGCCATGCAACAAGCAATGAAATGATTAAAACCCAGCCAAACGAAGGTGCATATAAAGTTTTGTTTGCTACTATATTCCTGTTAGTAGTAGAATATCCGCTTCAAAACACCCAGGTCATCGTCACTTGTCAGCAAACAAAACATTCCACCAGGTGCGTAGGGTCGTCTACCAGCAACATTTACGGGCCTTGGGACATTTCTTGCAATTTGCACTGTAGTACTGCATTCCTTATGTCAGTTCTCACTCTCCAGCAGCCAGGACTTTACAATTGTGAGAGATATATCTCGTTATCTGTATCCTTCGCAGAAGGAAATGATAACTTCTTCAAATTATCCGCTTGCGACACAAAATACGAGGTCGTCGGTAACGTCTCAGGCGCAAGTGATTAACGGTTTCGCACGAGCTGCCTGCACCGCTGTGCTGGGATTGCTGACTGAACATACTTGCATATTTGCAATCTCTGAATACCTGTGGTTTTATGCGCAAACGAAAAGAAGAAGCCGGCGGTTTTGAATTCGAGATGGGTCCATTTTTGAGTAGAGATAAAAATTGACAGCAGCTTTAGAAATGCTAGCGATGGCCACAAACACCGAGCAGGCGCATGTTCGAGCATTCAGAGGACGCATCCTGAAATGGTGAATAAAGTCATAGCAGCAAAATGTACTTTTCACAGCGTCCAAGGAAAGAACAACACTGTATTTTTATATGCATATCGGAATTATACACAATGCAAATCGGTGTTGTCGAAAATTTGATTGCAATATAATACGTCATAAAATCTAACAACGACACTTTATTTACATAGAGGCTGTCATAAAACTGCATGGATATTTAAAATGCTATGATTTTCAAATAACCTCAGAGATACAGGAATCATTTTATAATATTTGCGGAGAAAAATGACTATTTACTCATCTTATTCAAGCACACAAATAGAAAATCCGATGCAATAGAAAAAATGACAACAGGAGCGTAGAAAATGCCTAAAGATACTTCGAAATCACGCTAAAGGCTTCAATCAAATACAATTAAGTCTACAGACAAAAATTTGAAGTAAGAATAAAATGACAAATATTTGCAACAAATGCACAGGAAAGCGCAAAAAAAGGAAAACAACAGAGACGAATTGAATTAAAAACATAAAATATACGAAGCTCAGTAATGAATAAAAAAACCGAAAGTTGAAAACGAAAAGTAAAAAAAAAGATTAAAATACATAATTTGAAATGTTTCAAAAAAATCAGCGTACAAAGAATATAAATAATAACAGAATGTGCGACGAAATGAGAGACAATGAGCCGGATAATGTGAAAACAAAGAGAACATATTCAAGCACAGTCTCATTAACTGGATCAGCCGCAAAGGAAGAAGACTGCCCGTCTAAGGAAGAAATCACAACTGAGAACCGATCTCTTGTGCAAGAAAAGAACGACAGAGAGGGATCTCAGGAAACGCAGAAGCGCCCAGGGGTATTCCAAAAAGAAAAAGCAGGTCAGACAGTTCGTACGAGAGAGCAGAGCCCGCAAACATTGTTAGCAAATGTCAAACTGCCGAATAATGCAACGCACGACTCGGTTGGTGAGGAACCCTGTGGTAGCTACGCCATCGCAGCTTTCTCTGAGTCAAACGATGACGACGGAAATTTGGGAAATGCTGAACGTGCACGTAAAAATAAACGTAGGGACTCTCTTCCAGACAGGCATCTTTACAGAAAACGAAACACCGTCATGCAGGGAACTCCTGAGTCCAATTCTTCGACTGCAAAAGAAAAAATCGAACACGAAATCAACTTATTTCAAACATATTCAAATGCCGTCTTTCAGGACGGAGAATGTGTTACCGTACACAAAGCTTTCCGTCTAGGAAACGCAGATGCGTCGCGTGCATAGCCAAGGCCTCTCACAATTATTCTTGCAAATGAAGCCCAGGCCTCACATTACCTGGCACGGAGGATGACCCTTCGCCATTCGCATAAGGAAGGGTTTTTCAGTCGGATTACGAACCGGCAGAAAGACACAAGATGACGGAGCTTTGGTCAGAACTGAAAAGAAGGACAGAAAAGAGGGAGAATGGGTTGAAAATAAAGAAAGGCAAGATAATACAGATCAAACGATCGTTCATGTGGCTAACTCCCTTTGTAATCAGGGCCAGTTCCCCCGAGAAGACGCTCACTAAAGGTGCTGTATTCGAATGTGCAGAGCCTGTTTAACAAGATGGATGAACTCAGGACTCTGATCGACGAGCACACGCCAGATATCATCGCCTTGACAGAAACATGGCTTTCTGAAGCTATTGGAGACCACGAGGTATCCCTCAGAGGCTACCAACTGTTCAGAAGAGACAGGAGAAGCCTAGGAGGAGGGGTCGCTGTCTATGTTAGCTACAACCTAACCGCTGTCCCCGAGCATAATCCAACAACAACAGCGGAAGTCGAATTCCTATCTATAACTATCTCCACCAAATATGCCAGGCCGCTGGCGTTTGCAGTTGTGTATCGTCCCCCAAAGCAGATTTCCGAACACGAAAGCCTTCTCCTGAGGGAACTGAGCAAGACCTGCTCGAACAGAGACGTCCTTACTGTAGGGGACTTTAACGACCCCAATATCGACTGGCAAGCGTGGACGGTTGCGGGTCCATCGAACACATTCCGACAACATTTGCTTAAATTGGCAGCAGAAAAACAACTTTTCCAGAATGTAACTCTCGGAACACGTGTTAGGGAAGGGCAGCGTTCAAATTGCCTCGATCTGATGCTCACTTGAGATGAGGAGAGTGTGCTGGATATACAAGATCTCCCGCCAATTGGTGCTAGTGATCATATTGTGATGCTCTTCGAGTATTCCATGTTCTCCTAGCCTAATTCACCTGATAATTACAGGCAAATCTCTGGAAGGGGGATTTTTCTAGCATGCGAACACAAGACTTAGCAATACCGTGGACAACCACATTACAAGGATCAGTTAATGATTATTGGAACACGTTCAGCTCTCTGGTCAAAAGAATCGTTGATCTGAACTGTCCACTCAGACGAAAGAAAACTAGCAACCGTCCGCCGTAAATAAACCGGAAACTCCAAACCGCGTTTAAGAGGAGAAATAAAGTGTGGAGAAGTTATCTACAAACATATAGTCCCAAAAACCTGAAGGAATACAAGCGTTAGCGGAATGCGTGTAAGCGCGAGGCTCATAGACTTCGAAGCAACTATCAGCTGTGCATATCACACAATTTCTTGGAGCATCCTAAAATCCTCTATAGTTACATACGTAATGGACAGAGCAAACGTGAACCGATTCCAGCGCTAAGATCCCAAAACGGAGTAATTGAAACAGATGACCACCTGAAAGCATCAGCTTTCTGCAATTTCTTTCAGTCGGTTTTCACTCGTGACACAAGTCCTTCTGCCATGCCTTACGTAGACCAACGACCAAATCCTTCCCGTCCTGCATTGGAAGACAATCCTTTCTTCTCACCCAGGTTGATAAGGACCGAACTACGCCGTCTGAAACCTGCCAAATCACCTGGCGCAGATGAAATTAAAGGCATTTTATGTGGTATCTGGAGGAGAGGTACCTGATATGTGCTGCTCAGCACCGATTTCGTCGTGGTCACTCCTGTCTTACAAGCAGTCTTTACTGTCAGGAAAAGTTGACAAGAGCCATAGACCAAGGCCGTCCAGTGGACGTCATCTTCTTTGACTTTAAGAAGGCGTTTGTTAGCGCTCCTCATGGACGACTCCTACAGAAGATTTGGGAGTGTGGAATACAGGGCAGCATTTTCAATTGGATTAAAAGTTTACTGTCATGCAGGCTCCAAAAAGTCATCGTTGGTGCCACTGCATCCGAATGGGTGCCAGTAAAAAGCGGCGTTCCGCAGGGCTGAGTCTTGGGTCCTCTCCTCTTCCTCATCTATATTAATGACTGTCCTGCAGACCTTGAATGCGATGGCATCATGTTTGGAGATGATTTAAAGATCTGGAAAAAAATCAGTTGCGTTGAAGACCCGCAGAAGCTAGAGGAAGATGTTAATAAGCTGGCTGCGTGGTCCAGCAAGTGGCTTCTAGCGTTTAACGTATCCAAGTGTGTAGTCTTGCGACTAGAATCTGGACGGAGGCGCTTCCTTAAACATCAGTACACCATAAATGGGGTTCCACTAAAAGAAGTGGACACGCAAAAAGACCTAGGTGTATGTACATGCTCAAACTTGCGGCCCTCTCAGCACTGCAAAAGAGTCGTCCAAAAGGCAACCAGCATTATGCACTGGATTAGACGTGCCTTCAAAATCTTTTCTCACAGATATTTGGCATGTTCGTCAGACCGCACTTGGAATACGGAATGCCATCATGGATGCCCTGGATGAAGAAAGACAGTGATGCCTTAGAGCAGATGCAACGGCAGGCCACAAAACTGGTGGACCGTCTAAGGACTCTGTCATATCCAGAAAGACTGATCCAGTTAAATTTAATCCCCTATCCTATATACGAATGACATGTGACCTGTTGTGGACATTTCGCATTATCCACGGGCATGAATGTTCGCTCAAAACTGACGACTTCTTTGAATTCACGACCACGAGTCACATACGCGGTCACCCGTACAAAGTCAAGCGGGAGCGTACACGCCTAGACCATTGGAAGTTTTCCTTAAGCCATCGTGTTGTTCGACCATTAAACTCACTCCCAAGTGAAATAGTGACATCTGATACAATCGCTGTAATTAAAAAGCCGCTTCATCGTTTGATCTTTGACAGAAGACGACTTTCATAACAGGACTATCTGCTGCCAGCCATAAATTCCTTTTATTGATTTCATTTTTATGTGACACATCCCCGACTTTTAATGAAATGTATCCTCTCAAACTATGCAAATAACAACACTTTATGCTGATTGTATATAACTGCACTTACAATTTCATATGTACACTGAGAAGACCGCCTGCCGCACCCTTTGATTCCCGCATTGTGAAAGGTTTTCCGTGAACACATATGTTACTGACAACATTTTAGTAAGATGTGCATTTAGCAATTATATGCGATGTACCGTTTTCAATAGGGTCATCAAGGGCAATGCCTATTACCCTAAAAAACCGTTATTATAGAAAACCAAATATTAATTTGTATTATGGCTGTTCATGCATAATTCATATTGACTTCACAGTGGAAAACCGTGGCCATTTCCGTTGAAGAAGAGAGAGATGTCCTCAGTCATTAAAAGCAGATACGTCTTTTGGACCCGACAGAATTCCTCGGCTGATAATTAAAAAGCAATCAAAGGAGATTTCAAAACCTCCCTAGACGTTCTTTGAGCTGTCGATGAGAACAGGAAGGCTGTCCTTACGGTGGAAATCAGCTAACCTCGATCACTTACATAGGAGAAGTAGCAGGATGACAACATGCAGCTTCAGGTCTATTATGTTAACTTGCCTCTAGAGAAAAACGACGAAAGCTCTAGTAAAGTGATATATACATTAGTTTTGTGAAAAAATAGCATCTTGTAGAATGTTCAACATGGCTTGCAAAGATGACTTTTGTGCCTATTAAGTCTTTAAGCTTGTCTGGAGATCAAGACCAGATTTCCGTAGAGTATTCGACGCTGTCCAGCATCATCACCTTCTTTAAAAATTCAGCGCCATGAACATCCGGGGAGATCTTCTGACCGGATAAGGGCGTTTCTGGTTGGATGATAGCAACGTGTCTGCATCCGACCTGACATGTCAGACTGGATGAACGTAAACAGTTTTGCGCCTGAGTACTTAGTTCTTGGTTGACTGCTCTTCGTCCCTTATGTTAATGACAGCCCATAGGAACTCGACTGCAGAAAACAAGATTTGACTACGTCGTTAAGCTCTGAAAAGTCATTAAGAGACGTTTCGACCAAAGAATTCTTCAAAACCGTCCGTACCGACTACAAACGTGATTGGAGAAATGGCGTCTAGATTTCAATTTGCAGAAGACGGCCGTTATCAATCTGTGTACAACCAGCTATCATTCAGATGAGAACCGGAGGACATATCCCCGCCTACGCTTCACATAAGCATGCCGGTGTTTTGATACAGAGCGACACGAAAGCAGCACTTCGATGCAACAAGGCTGCAAAAAACGCCACGGGACTGCTGCATGTCATTAAAGGGTGTTCTTAACATTTGACAAAGAACTTTTTTGGAAGATTGTACGGCACCTTTGTTCGGACATACTTAGAATATGACCTACATATATCGTAGACATGGCTAGTAATGAACCAAACATGCCTTGAACGGGTAAGACGTCGTGAAACAAAGCCGGTAAATGGTTTCAAATAATTATCTTACATAAAGAGAATAGATTGCGTTTATTTATTCCCTGTTTGTTACAGGCAGCAGATAGGTGATCTTGTGCTCGTCTACAAGATGGCACCTGGTCTTAAGCATAGTGTTAGTTATCTTTGAGGACATGTTTAGCTGCACATTTCACTCAATCTTTGTGGTCATTCGATAAAACTACGGATAAAAATGTCTAGGCTGAATGTTTATTCCTAATTTTTCCCGCAAAGGGTAGTGAAGTACTGCAACTATCTCCCTCAGTCATTGGTGAAGACGACGTGGTTGTAACTGTTTAAAAAGTTTTGGATGACTATTAGTGTCCCGAGTTAGAAATTTCGGGATCCCGGATATGCTTGTTTGAAACATTGCTAGTTAAATTAACCATGTGCTGCATTAATCACGAATAATTTCATTTTTCGTGCACGGTTGTGTCTAAGGAGCTGACATGTAATCAGTAGTCCTTTCAAAGGCCTTTCCTATTATCCTTACTAAATAAAGTAAACTGGATCAGAACATTTTTTCAAACTCCGTGTTTACAAAGGAAAATTTGGTGTGAGGAAGCATCTTTTTCTCCAACCACGTTGTGGAACAGTAAAATAACCTGCCCGAGGCGATTGTAGCATCACTGTATGTGGACACATGTACAGATATATATTGCCTCAGCAGGCAAACATATGTGGCTTTTTAGCCAGAATTCAAAGGCATCAGCCTATTTTCTTGAAGTGCACAGACTAAAAGAGCACGAACTTTGCCTTGTCAAATTGTTTCCTTACGTTTTGGCAGAAATTAATGAAACCTGGCTATTCGAATATACTTGCGAAGGCGAAATAGCCTCAACTGGATACCAAATTTATTGGAGGGACATGGTGATCTAGTTGCATATGGGAAGGGAAAGCTGCCTGTGTTGGAAAAGTCCCCCTGCTCACTTACCATCCAGGATTGACCAAATCACCGATGCTCATCTACCAGAAACGCTCGAGAACTTTTTCAGTCGACCGAGTATTATAGTCATGGGCAAATGCATTGCACCCGAAAAAAACTAGTACACCCGACAAAAATCATGATCAAAATCGTCGTTTGACTACGATTGCTGAACAAAACGCTATTAGCGCTCATCGCACGCATGCAGTGTTTCCAACGATAACACCTGAGGGACAAAAGGCGGACCGCCTGACTTTAATTTTTACAAAAACATCAGATAGCATAGACGGAGTCATCGCCATGCCACTCCTAGCCCCAAGTGACCACGCAGTGCTTGCGTGAAATTATTCGTTATTTTCTATTCTGCATAGTCCGGAATAACACAACATTAGGCAGGCGATATAGACAAATAAAGCAGACCAATTGGACTTGAGCGGGGCTAAACGTTTACGGGTAATGCCAACGATGACTGGGAGAAATTCAAGAATGTCCTTATGCGGTTTATCAACGATCAGTGCTTATTGACGAGTGTAAGACATTAACCAGCAAATACGTCTTTGTGAAAAACCTTTGGGTTCCCATCATAGCAAGCAATACTACATTTTTGATATGACGTCTAGAACAGGTAGACCGAATCTCCAGAGCATTCGGTTTATGCTATTTGAATAAACAATATTTTTAGACAATTGAGGAGCGAGCAGTGAAAAACCTCCTTTGCATAATTAACAAAATGAATTTGATTGGATTAACTCTACAGGAGAAAATAACCGACAGTCAGGAAAGGATACGTATGTGGACAGTACTGGACTGCCATCGTCAGGCCAGCAAAAAATCACTTATGACAGGGTAAGTAGGTGGGCCAGACAGGCCTGAACTGCATGCGCTGGTTTACAAGGCATTCAATGCGGACAACGCAAAGGCTATTTGCGTCAAAGTGGCGTCGATAGAATGCTTGAGGTCGAAATTAAATGACATGGAGTTCCGCAAATACCGTCGCCGCAGAGATGAGAAATAACTGTGGATATATCTACTAATTAAAAATTGGAAGTCACTAAAATACAATGGGATAGCGGCTCCACTCGATCTCCGCCTAAATACCAGGGCGACCCTTATCAAAGTCAAAATGTTGCGCGTTTGGGTCCCAATTGACAATAGATACTATAGATTACGGTGTGAGACAGTTACGCAATTTTGATTTGAACACCGATAACTTTGGCGAAGACCTAATCTCTGGTGGTAGATTGTTCTAAAAAAAGTCAAATTAGGATGATAGAGAGAGAGAGCGCGAACATATGTAGGAAAAAAGGAGAATAAATCACCATGGTGGAGTTGCACGTGACATAAGGCCAATCTCACAGAGTGATAATGTCAATGCGCGGGACAGATTGAAGAATTTTAATCCAAAACAAAATTAATGTTTGCCAGCTGTCCTCTATGGGCATAAGAAATAACGGCTGCGGCTTGGGAGAAGACTTTCCAACGGAACCTTCCTGACACTTTTAATTTTATTACGGCCACAGGCGTTTATTAAACCAAATGAATAACAACAGCATTTAAGGACAGAAAAAACAAACACGTGATAATTGTGCGATAGGAACCCACACATATGTGTAGCTTTGGCAAAAATCCTATCTACATGCGGTGATAACGCAAGTGTATTTGTGGAATATATAACTAGATCCGTTATGTTGAATCATTATAAGAATGTGTTCTTCTGAATAACCATGGGACCGGGAAGTTTGTTGACACGAAAATTCATGCAGCCACACTTGGATATTAAAATGTTTATTTTCCCTGTTGAACTCCATCTGCTACGCGTAGTTAATCGGCATTTATTTTTTAACACAAACAAAAAATATGTGCAAACGCACATGAGGTCATTTACATGAAGGAAGTTCTGACAGTAATTGAAATATCATGAATGTGGTGTGCCAGACATGATTGTTTAATTAGAGGTTGGATTAGCGAGACTTGATAAAGTCGAGTAGAGGAGTACATTCATTTGAAAAGATATATTTTAGTCACCGGTTACTATCTTGGAAGGATTGGTACTTATTTGGTGATGCATTATTTTTGGTCAAGTCGAATTTGACGTCCCTGGTGGTTATACGTGGAAAAAACGTTCAAAGATAGACTGCAAAGTTCACGGGAATGATTAAGATGGCTACGAAATGTATTACGCGGCCACTCTGACGGTCGACTAAAGACACCACCATCGACAAGGTAATCGTCAGTAAGGTAAAGAATGTCTTTAAGTACACGGATGTCCATTAACACGAATGTGTACTATAATTTACAGGAGAACGCCCCTGTCTATCAGTTAAAATAGGTATTAATCGGATAACGCTTGCAAATGATATTTTATTATCAGACAACATCCGACCTTATCACACGTGAACTGCAGTTTACTTTTATCCCTGTTAACACCCATAGCTCTGTCTCCTATCCAAATTTTCCCCGCACTTATCGAAATAAATTAACAAGAGGCAGCTTGAAAATTTTTTCTGCAAGTAAAGCTTAATTATGTGCCCGGTAATCATAGTGGACTGACCATTGTAGACAACCGTGTCATCTCCATGGCTAATAGACCTGCTGATGTATTAAATAAAAATAAGCAATTCGCAAAGTACTTATGTTTTTTATCTATAATTGTATTGCATTACATGGTTTTGTTATTTCATGGGTACTTTTTCCGTCTTCACCCTCATAGTTGGCCTTACTTAAAGCATACTTAAAGTTGTCATTTACTGTAATTCTAGATTTCACCGAGAATTGCTCACTCTAAGGGAAGTACATTTTAATTTATGAATTCAGCCTTTCTTTCTTTTTTACAACGACATATTGTTTACTGCTTTAAAACCCTTAAATGCGTTGGTTGAGCAAATCATACGTTTTAGCGATTTACCAAATGGCAACCCTAGACGTCTCAAGAGTTATCACGCCCACCATATGCCAAGAAATGAGCAAACGTTGACGAAAGTTGATGCACAATTCCATGTTGACGACAGCACAAAATAAGAATAACAACCACAATTTGTTCTCTGTATGTTGTACTGTATAACGGATTTAAAGTGGTCATCGTCAGGCCAGCAAAAAATCACTTATGACAGGGTAAGTAGGTGGGTTAGACTGGCCTGACAAGGGATTCGATGCGGACCACGCAAAGACTATTCGCGTCAAAGTGGCGTCGATGGAATGCTGTGCATATCACACAATTTCTTGGAGCATCGTAAAATCCTCTTTAGTTACATACGTAATGGACAGAGCAAACGTGAACCGATTCCAGCGCTAAGATCCGTAAAACTTCAGTCAGTCACAGTTGGAATTAAATCAGCCTCCGAAGGGTCGCTCTCAAACCCATGCGTAATTGGAAGCTCCTGTTGGAAAGTCCTGTAGGGTACTGCATTTTTTGTTATCTGCAATATTATAAATACACTTTCCGCGTTTCCAATATGAGATTTACTACGCGATTTACACACTCAGTATTCAAGCATGTTGTCAAACCCATCTTATGGACCGGGATTCATTATATTATTTCCACTCGACAGTCAGAAATCTCCTTCAGCAGTTATTGTCAAGACGAAGAATGGGAGTTTATTGGGTATGTTTCGACTTCTTCGAACATTTTTTATTAAAAAAGGACTTCTGCATTTGGCCATTAACTGTTGCGTGCTAATGCCAGATTAGTGAACTCTGTTAATGTAAAGTTGACGTATAATAATTAAGGTGTGTGGGCTGATCTCACCGGATGGATCAAATAAGTTGTGTGCGGATCCTGTGAAGGCAGGCAAACGGAGGCCTCCATTTTGTACGGAAATCGGTAGACGGGCTACAACTTAAAAGTTTAATTTAATTTGCTTATACGAAAACCCATGCCAAGCAATGGCAATTATTCAATAGGGAGACCGAAATTGCAGCTGTCACAGTTAACTCTAGGGGCTAGGAATTATAATCGCAACTGCATATTTTTGGCATTAAATAACTCAGGTTGAAAATAGGCTTTTATTGCATATAGCGGACTTGGTAGCGAACGGGGTAGGAGAAATTGTAACGTCTGACCTGGTTGATGGTGATGTGTTCTCGGTGACGATTTTATATGCCGAGGATATCAAGGTATGTCTGATGGCATTCGCAGTCAACACTATATTGTTGCTTACGGCAACAAGACTAAAAATATTGCAGAGTTATCACCCAGCGTCTTTTACTTTTAGCACACAACTATACACGGAGACATATAATATTTAATACATCTTATCCGCCACTGGTCGGCAGCCTCTTGGATGTTCCATATCGTAAGAGTCAGCTTCATATAACAGTCATTGGATTTTTTTAAAAAAGCAGGCATTTTAAATTAGAATTTGATGACTGAATAAACATGTGTCAACCGCATAAGGTAAATATCAAATTTAAGCAACTGATGTATGGACAATTGCAAAACCCATTGCGAAACAGGAGCCCAGCTCAAACTGTTTACTTATGTTTTGCAATCTAAAAAACATATTGTGCTGATTTATGAAAGAGAGGGATATTGAAATTTCAAGTATAATGTCGGGAATATGACACGTTCATAATTAGTAGATAACAGTTATTTTATTACACAGATAAATTTTACGATCGAATAAACCGTCTCCGAGTTTCAGTTTCCAGAAGCAACGAGTATGACTAAATAACAAAGAAATCCGAGTTTACTTGTGTTGACGTAAGCAAATAAGAAAATTTAGTTTTGTTAGCCTAGTGCGACTTATAAAGTGCACATGATACTACGCAAATTAATGACTGCCTTATTGGTTTCCTAGTGCATTTTTTCCAAACGGACAGTTAACGAAAACTATAAAGGGATGTTGGGCGTTCTGGTGACAGGAAAGGTGAAAACAACGCCTCTGAATCTGCTTAATTAGGATTTTTCCGCAGCCAACAGTTCTTCGTGTGAACTTCTCTGCGTCTTCAGAAGATTTCTCGTCTACGTTGCCTACAACCTCTTATGCATCCCAGCCAGCACAAACACATTTGCTCTTTGCATGCGTTTTGGCTGCTCTTTTGCGCTATGCGACACTAACATCTAACTGAGTATTACACATAAGGCTACCTCAAGCTTGCATAGGGCGAAATTGGCAATTCAACATACGTGTGATTTATTAAATACTATATATCAATAGAATCCCTTAATGAGCAAGAACACACTTTTTCATTTACTAAAGTACTGAAATAATGTTACAATTGCTGTGCAAAAGCAGTTTAATGGGGTTTTGTCCATGTTGTCCACAAAAAAATATTTGAATTGATAAGACCACGAAAAATCTGTGTGACAATTGCGCTCGACCTAAGTTGTCACTTCTTCGCAAAGGTGGTTTCTGCAGGAGGACGAAAAGAAGTGCATTCAAAAGCCGACATCACGGCAAGTCAGAAATACATTGGGATCTTCCTGCGTGATAATAACTTTTACAACACACTCAAGTAACTTTTCCAATCGAAAACGCATTTGGGAATTCCGGTCCACATTTCATGGCATATGTGGACCACACATTTAACTAAATACGCGTTACAGAAAAAGGACTTAACCATGCTCAAATACGCAGATGTTCAATGAAAACATATGTAGGTGTAAAAAAACAGATGAAATTTTACACTGTTTATCAGGAGAAGGGTGATAACAGCAAATTGCAATCGAATATTCACTAAATATTTGCTGAATGATATCTTTTGGTAAAGTAAGCGAGCTATATTGAGTTAGGCTGCGATTATTCGGGAAGTGCACTTTCATATTCTCTGACGTTTTTATGATGACGCTTGTTCAGAGACATCAGCCTCAACAACAACATCAACTTTCAGCAATACATCATTTAAGCCGTAATTTGCTTACGCTCTCTGTGCAAACCAGCAAACTTCGAATAATGAAATTGATGACGTAGGTTAACAAACAGGCGGATGACACTGCAAGCCGTCGTATTGTCAAATGCACAGTTCCAGCTGACAGCGGCTATCTTTTGCCCATGCAGGCACGACAAAAGTGACAAGTTTCTTGTATTCATTTTTCTAAAGATTTACGTAGTGTTTATGACATAAAATCTACGCAGCACTTTGCAGAGAAGAATCTCAGCCCACAGCCTTGTCTCGTTAATCGTCTATTGATTAAATAAATGTCAGATTCACCGTCGCGATGACGCAAACGTTCCTTAAGAAATGCTCCCCGTGAGTTTCGAATGAGACCGTGGAACAACTGTGTGCACACAAACAGTTGTGCGCAAATCCCACCTCTCACCTTTTACTCTGTCTGACGACGGGTTAGTGCAATTAGCTGGAAAATTTACGAGTAAAACTCAGCATATATATATAAATATATTGGAGCGTAAACGTCCTTTGAGTCATTTGATAGGATAAGCAAAGCTTGTTTCATTAATTTTAGAGGTTGAACACCCAGCTCGTAGTCAGACGTGTAGTAAGTGTGAAGATACAACCAAAATTTAAACATTCGTAAAATATTGATGCTGTTTTTTTCAGGGATGAGGATGGGTCAGTACTGTAGGCTGATGCCACGTTGTCATTGGCTATTACATGTTCCCTTGTTTTTTGGTGGCCATCGCCCGCCTTCGGGTTGACCTTAGTTGCCTTCGTTCGGTACCAGTCTTGACTGCATCTCTCTGCCCACGTTAGCCCCGTCTGCCGACGTAGAAGATTAGGCAACAGTATTGACGACATCGCCTTAGTCGGGCCGATTAATAGTAGTGACTACGTGTAGGTCTGCCGTAAGTTCTCCCGTGTTTGGATTTACGTTTGGGCTGACTTTGCGCTTGCTCTTTCGTGCGTTGATGGATCCGGAGGGGTTGGGAGGCTGAAGGAAGAAGAACACAACGGTTTATTTAAATAGTCCCCTTGCGCCAGGTCTCGATTTTTCACTAGTTACGTGGTCATTGTCTTGACCCAGAATTTTTGCATTCTGGAAGGCGATAGCATGTCCAGAGTCCGCTCAGCGTTCCGCCACCAGAGATCAGGGGTCCATTATGCTCAATGCCCGCCTGTGTTCGTTTAGAGGCGTTTATGGTCGTTTGCCTTTCTCACCGACGTAGTAGGCTCCAAATGAGTTACACTGGACCCGGTAGATGACACTTTTCGTCTCACTTTGTGGCAGGGGGGCCATCAGTTACATCACCAAGTGTCGAAGTGTTGTGTCTGGTCAATGAACGATCCCGATCACCAAGGTGGCGGGGAACTGATAAACTTTGGTTCGATGAAGTGCTTATGACCCATCTGGTAAACCGGTGGGGATCATTCTCCTGTCGACAGGCTTCAACGTACGCTCAGCTGAGTTTTCTACACATGTGCCTAGATTCAAACACTCTGCCGCGATGCCTCTCGTATAAATCGCCAGTTAACACCGAGCTAGGTAGACGAATTGTCAACTTCGACGACGCAAGTGCAAAGCAACAATTGAGGATGAACAACCGAAGTGATCAGGGATCCTTGGAGAATCGCTGACAAATAATCTTCATCGTAGCATTTCTCTCAGTGCCAAGCGCATTCGCGATGCACGCAAATCAACAGTGAAGCAGAATTTGACCACACTGAGTGAAAAGAATGCGTGCCTCTGCCATAGTAATGTTGTGAACAACCTATCTTCCAAACAACTGACAGCTGAGCAGATGAAAGTCCTGAGCCATGATACGTTCTTCAATACGACGGACGCCAACCCAAGTGACTACATCGCAGCAGTGGAATCTGTCATTCAGGAAGCCCCAATTACTTAGAATAACAGATATATGCTACGACAGCAAATATTCTCCAGACTCATGTCCCACAAGAAAATCAATATGCCCTCAAAAGCAGAAGACGAAGCACTTCGAACTTTGAAGGCCGTCAAAAGCATTGTCATACTCCCGGCCGATAAAGAACGATCGACGGTCGTACTGAACAAGGAGGACTACATCAACCAAGTCGAGGTCCTTTTGGGCGATATAACTGCCTAAATTCCTTGTGAAGGTGATATAACGAAGACTCTAATAAGCAAGATCAACAAGGACCTGACAAGTCTTCGGAAGTCATAAGCGATAACACAACTTGACTGGCAGAGGATTAAACAAAAGGATTCCGCGATCGCGAGGTTCTATGGTCTACCCAAGGTCCACAAGCCAGGAACCCCCCTATGACCGATCTTTTCTCAAAGAGGCGCCACAACGTTTGGCCTGGCAAAGTGGCTGTTGTAGCGTCTGACATTTCTAACTCAAGGTCTGAAACAACCATTCACTCAGCAGAACAATTCCTTGGGAAACTGCACGGTATTAGACTTGTATATGACGAAGTGGTATTATCTTTCGACATGATATCACTCTCCACTTCCATCGCACAAAATCTCTCGGTTGAAACTGTGCAAACCTTGCTGGAGCAACATTATAACGATACGGACAACAAACTTAAGATAAAACACCTTGTCGATCTCCTGTAACACTGATTGAAGACCTTCTTCACCTTCAATGCAACCACGTACGATCTAGTTAAAGGTAAACCGATAGGGTCGCCTTTATCCAGCTTGATTGCTACGGCAGCGTTACAACGACTGGAGGCATTGGTTTTTGACCACTTCCGACCACGTCTGAGGGTATGGTATGTAGATGACACATTCGGCATCATCAATCACGACACGATTGGGGAATTCACGCAACATCTAAAATCGATTTTCCCGGATATCTAGTTCACGATGGAAGAGGAAAAAGATTGCCATTTGCCGTTTCTCGACGTACTAGTCCAGAGAAAAGGCGATGGGGGACAAAAAACAGCAGTTTACCGGAAGGCGACGAATACCTTGTATTCTGAGTTTCCTCAGCAAACACCACCTTTCGCACAAAAGCAGCTGCGCAAGAACACTCTACCAATATCCATCAAATACACTGACTGACTGATTGACATTTGTCGTATTCAAGAGGAACGACGTTCTGGACTTCAAAGTTTTGTTGAACTCCATATTCCCCGACATCCAATTCAAAGTGGAACAGGAGGACAACAACCAGTTGCCCTTCCTCAACGTAAACATCACAAGGGTGGCTAATGGGGGGATCAGAACGACGGTATCCTGAAAGGCAACGAATACTAGACGCATACTCCAATTTCGGAGTAACCACCCCATCGGTCGCAAACGCAGTTGTGTCAGAGCTCTTTTCCAACGAGTTCAAACACACTGTAATGACAACTACGGGAGGAGGGAGGAAGTGAAGTACCTACATTCCCTATTCGCAGCCAATTGTTACCCACGACCCTTCATATGTGAGTGCCAAGTAGGATTTAACCGCGAACGATCTAACGATTAGAAGCCGAAGTTCTGGCTCGCAATCCCCTACATGAGGAGTGTTTCTGAGGCGACAGCAAGAATGTTGAGCCCTTTTGGGATTGGGTTGGCCCATAAACAGGAATCCATTATTAGGCAGCAGATAATGAAGCCCAAAGAACAGCTACCTGCTACGGAACAATCAACAGTCATTTACAGCATACCTTGCGAAGATTACAGTGCAAGGTATGTTGGTGAAACGGGCAAACGACTCTGCACAAGATTGCACGAACACCAGCTTGCAGTCAACCGCGAGAATAAGCTGTCAGTGGTAGATGCATGACTCATCTGAATGCATGGCTTCAAGAAAATCTCGGCCTTTTTTAGATGGGCAAACTCCGACGATGCGAGTTTTGTCCCATGCGAAATTGTGCCCAGTATCAAGAGTGTGCATGGCCATTTAAGACAAGTGGTCTCGCCTCTTAACTGCAAGTTGATGTTCGTGGATGCGTGTAGAGGCACATTTTCCCGTTTGGCCACAATATACGGCATCACAGGCACCAAATGAGTATTGATTTTGTAGCACGTTTGAAATTTTTATTGTTTTCAGCACATTTACTCTAGTCTGACGACGACACGGGGAACAGACGTCGAAAATTTACTCAATAAAGTTTTCTCCCTTTCCCAAAGAACGTTTTTGATTTCAATTTATATTTCTTGGGATGCCTGCGTTCCAATATATATATATATATAATGATAGTGGGCGCTCACCGATCAGGTTACGGAACATGATCGTTCCGTTGTGCCTTGGGGCTCATACTTAAAATCTCGCAGGTAGTCGCACAGCGACTAGTGATATATGTTGAGATGTTGATACCGACAAAGACAAGGGAGACCAGAATGGCCATTTCTGGCTTATTAGCCGTCATCAGCCAGTCATACCCAACCCAAAGTGTGGATCACTTGAGATTCGAACCCGGGATCTTTGGTCATGGAGTTGAACGCTGTGCGACTGCCTGCGAGGGTTTAAGTATGAGCCCCAAGGCACAACGGAACGATCATGTTCCGTAACCTGATCGGTGAGCGCCCACTATCATAATTAATATTCCCGATCACAACCGACAGGACAACGGGCCCGTGGCTCAATGGTAGAGCGTTCAACTCCATGACCAAAGACCACTGCTGATTGTGGTCTACAGCATACCTTGCCAAGATTGCGGTGCAAGTTATGGTGGTGAAACGGGCAAACGCCTCTGCACAAGATTGCACGAGCACCAGCTTGCAGTCAACCGCGAGGATAAGCTGTCACTGGTATATGGCCACATACAACAGGAGAAACACAGTTTCACTTTTGAGGAGGCAAGCGTCATCGGCCGAGCCAGCGACAAGATGACCAGACTTGTTCTCGAAAGTTGGTCCTCAGTTGACACAATCATCAGAGCCATTGATCTTTAACCGGCCTACCAGGCGCTTCGTACGAGGCTCCAGTCAGTTCGGACGGGGCCAACAGCACTGGCGAATAAATCGCGGCTCTCTCAACAGCATGTTTGTGTTTGTGGTCTCAGCTGCTGACGGTCAGGGTTATGATTGGCTGAATGAAGGCAGAATAAGCCCGAAACAGTGCTGTATCAATCTACCCGCCTTCTCTGTCGTCCCTCCTCGCTGCTATTATGACTTGGCCGACATCGGCCTGGTAATTGCTTGCCTGTTCGTGACCTTTGCCACACATACAGAGCTTGTTTGCTTTGTGAAGCCAATAGATCGGTGTGCGCCCATTCCTGATTGATATATATATATATATATATATATATGGAAAGGTAATACCGACAAAGACAAGGGAGACCGGAATGGCCATTTCTGGCTTATTAGCCGTCATCAGCCAGTCATACCCAACCCCAAGTGTGGATCACTTGAGATTCGAACCCGGGATCTTTGGTCATGGAGTTGAACGCTCTACCATTGAGCCACGGGCCCGTTGTCCTGTCGGTTGTGATCGGGAATATTAATTATGATAGTGGGCGCTCACCGATCAGGTTACGGAACATGCTCGTTCCGTTGTGCCTTGGGGCTCATACTTAAACCCTCGCAGGCAGTCGCACAGCGACTAGTGATATATGTTGGAAAGGTAATACCGACAAAGACAAGGGAGACCGGAATGGCCATTTCTGGCTTATTAGCCGTCATCAGCCAGTCATACCCAACCCCAAGTGTGGATCACTTGAGATTCGAACCCGGGATCTTTGGTCATGGAGTTGAACGCTCTACCATTGAGCCACGGGCCCGTTGTCCTGTCGGTTGTGATCGGGAATATTAATTATGATAGTGGGCGCTCACCGATCAGGTTACGGAACATGCTCGTTCCGTTGTGCCTTGGGGCTCATACTTAAACCCTCGCAGGCAGTCGCACAGCGACTAGTGATATATGTTGGAAAGGTAATACCGACAAAGACAAGGGAGACCGGAATGGCCATTTCTGGCTTATTAGCCGTCATCAGCCAGTCATACCCAACCCCAAGTGTGGATCACTTGAGATTCGAACCCGGGATCTTTGGTCATGGAGTTGAACGCTCTACCATTGAGCCACGGGCCCGTTGTCCTGTCGGTTGTGATCGGGAATATTAATTATGATAGTGGGCGCTCACCGATCAGGTTACGGAACATGCTCGTTCCGTTGTGCCTTGGGGCTCATACTTAAACCCTCGCAGGCAGTCGCACAGCGACTAGTGATATATGTTGGAAAGGTAATACCGACAAAGACAAGGGAGACCGGAATGGCCATTTCTGGCTTATTAGCCGTCATCAGCCAGTCATACCCAACCCCAAGTGTGGATCACTTGAGATTCGAACCCGGGATCTTTGGTCATGGNTTTTCTAATGATCTTTGCCGACTTGTCTGCGTATTTTTAATCCTCTAGCATTAACTTGTTTATGTCAGGGTTTCGCTGTTCCGGGATTATTAAGGAGCGAATTAGTCGAATAGACATATAAGAAATCGCTGGAGAAGCGGCTTTTTCACCGAACCTTCTGAATTCCTAATTAAACCCATGCTTAAAGGCACTGAAGTAAACGGGTGACATATACGTATTACTCAGTTCATGCCCGACCGCCCTCGTCTGGAGCGGGAAAACTTCCGATGTGTTACGAGAAAATAATATAGACGGAGGTAATCTGTGCATTTTTTGGTGTTGCTCTTAAAATACCCATTGAAATACGCATGTAGCACAACTACTTGGAGTTTCGTGACTTTGAAAATAGGCGTTTCCGAATACCCCTAATTTTTACTGATAAGCCTCTCGGCAGGCGTGAATTTAGAGATTTTTTGAACGGTATACTGAAGATGTCCGACAAAACTCTACACTATCACTTAATTTGGAAGATTACCATCTATTAAAGGTGACTATGTTAAAGGACATACGTCAATTACACTACTAACTCAGGAATAGTAATGCCTAGTTGTTTCACAGACTTACGGGTGCCAAAGTAAGCTTACGCAGCTTACGCAATTTCTCAGTGGTGAGCATTTTATGCGCTGCACAATTTCAACGTGAATGTCGCATAGCGAGTTGAAATCAATTTTATGAATTTGGAAAAGTGTTAAGTTTGTAATTGTGTGAGACCGTGTCAATGCATAATCACTTGCTTACGTGCGCAGGTTAGTAACAGACAAATTTATTTAAACAAGCAAACTGCAGATTCTACCAGGGTCCAAGTTTGTTACCTAACCTCTTCTCCCTCCACCCTGATGACGTGCAATAAGTAAATGGTGGGCCGTTAGTTAAATATGTCGATGATACAACTGTTGGTCGTCCGCTTAAACTTCAGACACATTTTCAGTTTCTAAAGGATGACCTGCAAAATATTCGTTGAAAAATGGTGTCCTTTTGAATTATCGGAAATTGGTTGGACCTGTTTGTCGAATTCCGCCTCCTCACAATCGCGAATTCGTTGACGGTTTTCTAAATTTGTACCATTTTTCTGGAAACTCATTAAGCGTGAAGCCCTGTGCACCAGACGTATTAACAAACTTAAAGCGTGTTTTGCTTACGTTCGTATTGCAAAGTAGAAACCTAATTTGAAGATTCCTATATTCGTACACATTCCTCCTACTTCAGGATGGTGGTATTACTATTTTCGCTGGTTAGCCTGTAATTGATGTGTTAACTGTACGGCAACTCCTTCAAATACTATCCTTTACTGCTAGTCCTTCTTATGCGTTCAGTGGGCAAGTAATTCAATGACACTTAAATATCGACAAGCAAATTTCCGATCTGGTTATGAATTACGCAGTACATCCTATTTTTTCCGAACCTTTGACGTCAAAATATTTTCACTCCTAACAACGTTGCAACTGACACGTCCGTTTACTTTCATCGGCATATACGTCTGCGGTATTGTCATTTCTGACACGCTGCATACTTATACCAGACCATGCGACTTGAACTACGCCTGCTTTGTGCGTTAAGTCTTATACAAACCCTTTCATTACTAAGCAGTTTATTCTGCTTTTTTAGTTCATATCGAATGGAATTTTTTTGTTAGGTTTTTGGGTGTAAATACGTAAGGAAGGCACATTCATTTCTCCTCCTATTATCGGACATGTTAGATCTACGCCGTAATCATTATGTGAGCCGTTAATTTTTAGCCCCCTAAAATAAACAGCATATTTTCTGTTTCTACTGGGAAGACACGTTTGACTATTTTTATGTAGTTACCAAATAAGATTTTGTTATTTTCACTTGTTCGCCCGATCATGTTTTACAAAATGTAACACGCTCATGTAATAGAGGTTGTAGTCCATTTGCCGTGCAAAATATTTGCCTAAGCACGATAAAATCTGATTTATGGATTTTGAAAAGTTTTATGCTTGCAGTTGTGTGGGGCCACGTAAATGTAGAAGCACGTTCTTGCATGCGTATGTTTATAAATATATTTTTTCACAAAAGCAGAAAAAGTGCAGACGTTACCAGGGTCAAATCTGCTTCCCTTACTATTTCTCCCTTTAACCTGATGATGATGGTGATGATGATGATGATGATGATGATGATGATAAAAATTGTTTGCCGACCGCCGCCTTCTAGCAATACCGAATTCTTGGATGCATCCTATTCATAGTACCTTAATGTTATTCCAACGCCATATTCTACATTCCTTATTAATTGTGAAACTCTGCTCACCAAAACTGTTAACCCAGTTAGCGCGTTGGTTGCTTACGTTCATATCGCAAACTAGAATCATAATTTGTGCATTCATAGATCCCTAAAAACTCCTCCTAATTCAGGATTGAATTTATGTTATTTTCACTGATTAGCTTAAAATTGATATCTTTACTGCAAAGCGAAGTTTTTCATATACTATCGTCTACTGCTTTTTTATGCTTTATTTGACAATCAATACCATGAAATTCACAATTTAACGGAGGTGTTTAGGAATGGCGCAGTCCATCACATTTTTTCTGATCCTATTGCTGTGAAATCCACCTATTCCTCGCAGCGTTGCAGCTGACAAGTCCGTTGTCATCGATCGGCATATCACCGCACGGCATTGTCATATCTGACACGCTACGCCCACGTAAGGAGACGGAAGTACAGATCATGCGACTTGATCTTCGCTCGTATAATGTGAAAATTTTTAGGCAAACCCTTTAATTAACGAGGAATTTTTTAGTTGTCATCTCTTTATAAATAATATAATTTTTCGGATATGGATTTGGACGATAATACGTAAATAAATCATATACCTTGCTCCCACTCTCTGCTTATCGGACATGTAAAATCTACGTGGTAAGCATTATGTAAGTCCCAAATATTTTGCTTCCTCACAATATTTAGCATATCCTGTGGTTCCATTTTTAAAGGAACATCTGATCATTTCGATCTATACCAAAATATACGCAGTCCGTCCTTTCGGCATTGCCATCCGGTGGGAGCACTATTCTCGCACGTGGCATTGCCCTACGTACCTGACTGGTAGTGCAAAGTACAGAAATGTAAATTGCTCCAGTTAAAATCTGATGTTTTTTTTATTTTTCCCCCTTCATACTCATTGAAACAACCGCACGCAGTCTAACCAGTAATGAACTGCAAATTCATCATTGCATGTTAAGCGTATTTGTGTGTTATTTAAAGTTCGGACGTCTAAGTTTATTATTAATAAAATATTCGTTAAATCTTGGTTAACTGTAAATTCTTGATCACATTTACAACCATTTGAAAATGCGTTTTTGTGCACAACAACGAATCCTTTTATTTAATTCGTTACCATTGCGGTCACGCTAAGGTGCAATGCATTGTCAAATCTGTCAGTGTCACTTGAGTATGCTTTGATAATAATAGGCCGGTTTGCAGAATTTTGAGGAGACATCTTAAAGACAAAGAGAGATCATGCGGTTGAAAAACGTATATGATCCGAAGCAGCTGCTTTTTTGACAAAGTATGCAGAAAGCGGTCACAGACAATATGGTCCCCGAATACTAAAGTGTGGTTTAATACGTGTTCGAGAGGCGTAACTGAGAAATAATTGTTTATAATATTTATATATACGAGTACAAATGAGAACATAAATGCAAATGATGAGCAAAATTTATTCAAAATCTTGTACACGAAATTCGCTTGAAACAAATTACTGTATGATGCCGGGACGGAAACGAATGATTGCAAGAATGAAACAGTGTAAAAGCCAATATGATCAAACGTTCAGTAGACACAAGAACAGAAGATGATTTGACATGAAATTAAGTCAGAAAAATTTACTCGATATTCTATGTCTTCAGCATATTTCAGCGACCTTATTCGAGACGCATTTTTAACGCATTAGACAACAGATACACAACGCACTAATTATAATTTGTAAGAATCAAGACAAATTTCTACAGAAGTCAGTGAAATCCAGACGCAGTGGCGTGTACATTAAAAAAACGAACTACATTATGAACTCGCATATGGGCAGGAAATGTTTAGAATTTATAGCATTTCAGATAAGTATTTGCCTGTTGTTATGTGAATACAAAGGCCACCAAGGTAACCATTTGCGGATGGTATCTACTGTATTTTACCAATACTTACAGTAAAAAGTATAATTTGCTATCGTAATATGTCAGTGATGGATGCAAAATTCATGACCGAAATGAAACTTCACGAACACTTTTTATACAAGAAAACTTACAGAGTTTGCAGTCCCCGTATACTGATGACCCTTTTGACCTCCATAGGATAGTCGGTGGAAGTATTGGGCTGATGCAACGATGACATTCAGCCTAGTCAGTGAACAAGGTTAAATAAATGAGTTATACGCGCCTACAGGGTTTTGGAAATTAATATGTTAGATTTGTTTTAAAAGAATTCACGATAGATCCAAAGGTACGTCTTTACCGTGGCGTGTTTGTAGAAGACGCCTGGTAATCCTCTGTCCACGCATCGCTTGCACACACTGTAAGTACAACGGAGAATTGTACCGGACCACGAGCACTTTTCTATTGGTATTTGTACATTATGCTTCTCACAAAAGCTTGTGGCGTTTGCCTGTCCAAGGCACCAATAACAGAGAAACCACAACATTATAGGTCCTAGGAGGTTGTTCTTTGCAAGCATATTTATACCAGAAAAGAGTTGTTTTGTTGTGGAAATATCAGTTTTGACCACTTTCAGATATGTTTACTTGCCCATCAAGACAATAAGCAAGGACTGTGTGGATATGGTGCCAGTAATGGTGCATGCTTTGTAGCAGCCATTGTCTGGGTTACTATGGAACTAATGGGGAAATATTGTTTCACGGAGTAAAGTCTGTGGCAGTTATTGCCGTTATTTCTTCTGTTGCATAAAAGTCGCTTAACTGAAAGCATATAATGGTCCATGGCGCAATTCGCTAGAAAAGGTCTGGCATAATTGCTAAATCAAAACTTCAAGCTTTCACGCGCACACAATCCCAGTATTTTGTCGACAAAATTACGAGCACGACAGTATTGACTAATCGAAATCCCCATATATTTGCCCTTTTTAGTTCCATTGCACAAAAATGGAATGCACATAGCGGACTGCAGTTTATTTGCCTATAGGAGAGAAAGAATAAGCCAAGCCGATCTAGCCTCTTCTTTTGCCATTAATGCTTTAGATCATTGACCATCTTCGTTACTCCGCGTGAACCTGGTCGAGGAGGTCAATATGCCTCCTCATCCATGATGCAGATGCTGGTATTCCGCATTCCAGGTAGGGTCTAACGAAGACACCAAAACGTCTCCCCAAGGTTTCGGAGGAAATAGTTTAAATGCACGCTGAGGCGTAGCAAAGCGTTTGTTGGCAACCTGCAGGGTTTACTGGTCGTCATATGAAGCGGTATCAATTCCTGCGCCAAAAGCGCAGCGATATCGGCCAAAGGCAACAGGTATGATTGGAAGAATGGGCATTTACAGGTCCGCATTGTTGCATTTGGGTAGCTAGGGGGAGGTTGTGTCCAAGTGCTTGAGGCCGTTTTAACTAAAAATGACGCCTCGTTGATTGGGTAATGAGAAGAAAAGTAATAAGGGCTAACACGTTTACCGTGTGTTAGTGGAACATTGGCGGCACGAAGTAGATCTAATTTCTTTCCAAATCGAGTTCCAACTAATCCTGACACTGGATTCCAGTCTCCTGAATTATTGCACCTGCAAGGCTTATTAGATAAGACTGACAATTAGCTATGCAGCAGCACATTGATGATCCCGGTCCGGCCTCTCTCATTCATGTTTGTAGTCCAATATAAAAACCCGTGACCGAATCTGTGTATAGTATTTTTGTAAACGCCATACATAGCTTAACCATATAAGACTTCCCACACCTGTGTTCTTTTGTCTTTCTTTTGTGTTAAAGTCATTGCACTTAGAACAGATACAACACTCAGCATCTTTAGACCACCAGTCCACCAATGACGGTATAAAACGGCAGTAGATACTTATGCTATAGGGATTATGATAGCAATTTTTGAAAATGTTAAGCACGCGTTCGGCTTGCTTAGGAATTGAATACTTGAAAATCACTTATCATTGAACGGGGTAAGGGGTAAGCATGGGCTAAGCAAGCGACTCTATCTTGACTTGTCCGCCAGATTTCGCGCATGCGTAAATTCAGTTTAAACCGCAATACCGTCTTCGCTGACAACACTGTCAGTCTTTCATTTGCAGGGAAGATATATAACAAGCAGACAACAAAAGAAAAGTGATTTTCGCCGTCGATTTGGGAAAGGCAATCCTCTTTTTTAATCTACAAGTTAGCACACAAACGTCTACAAAACTGATAACGTCAGTCATCAGACTGACGTTCAAATGGCTAACAAGTCTTCGCAATTCATTCAAGACAATTACGTCCTTCACGAAAACGCCTTTTAATGGCTGACATTTGCGTTAACGTTAGTGTTTGGGCTCCATTAATGTTGCGTATAGCAGCCGCTTCGGCGCCCTTCGTGATAACATCCCTTCGTCCGCCAGTGACCTCAGCAAACGCGTTAAGCAACAGGCACACCGCTGACTCCCCTTTAGCCCTTAAATCTAGGCTACAGCTTCTCTCGTTTGTCTGCAATGCGCTAAGGCTGCGCACGCAAGCATTCGCCACCTTACGCGCGTCTGGTAGTCCGGCTCTTTATCAGTGTGCCCTTGCTAGCATGGCACTAAACTCCGAATCTAAACGAACTATAATCATGTCCGACAGAGAGCTGGACATGCTGTCATGCAGACGAGCACATTTGACGCAAGCATAAACAAAACACCTTAGGCTTGCGTCCTCCCGAACTGACGCTTTGTTTTAACATGGTCACAAAGAGCCAACTCACAGCGAACTGACATATGCACAGAGTGCACTGATTCGCACAGCATTTTGACTTATGGCATTAGGTGAAACGCACTTGCTGTGGGCTGTTAAAGTCAATCTCATACTCTTGACTGACACAACCGCAAATTAGTATATTAATGTGGCGCAGTCTGCCCGTTTTATCCAAATTATATCAAATTAACCTGACATAGATTATTTTCATGTAATATTTCAGAGGATAGTCACAACCAGATGGATACATAGGAGCCAGTCAGTCCACACGCAAAATACATGTATTTTCTGCTTATTTTACCATGCTACAGATTGTCTGTACATACAAACCGTGCCACTTTTGGCATTTCAGATTCGTCGTGTTATTTTACATAATCTGCGCATATAAACAAAATCTGTACAACGACCTCAGAAATGCAAGATACTGCCTAGGGGAAAGGTAGCATGAACGTGAGTGCAGGTTCGTGTATGCAGGACGGGGTAGGCTGCCGTTCTGTTAACACCGTTGTATTTGAATGTCCCCATCCGATTCGCGCTCAAATAGCGTGTTAAGCCCGGAATGGAGCAGAGGTAGATTCTTGCAGACTGGAGTTTGATTTGAGTACAAATACTTACAAGCGTAGCCACGCTTACAATTTGCAAATTAATAACACCTTTAAGGGCACAAAAACGGTCTTGGCGATACAGTGTTTCACCTTTATTGTCTCTGTGTGGTTACAGCATTTTCTTTGAGTATTAACCAACCTTCACTTGTTGATACACGTGTCTTTCTCTCATGACAAAAATTGTGTGAAAACGTCAATCTTAGACTAGCTAAATGTTGCATTGTCACTTGTTCGAATTATTATTATTATTAAACAAGGCACGAGATGTACAGTCAAATCTTCCATGCCAGTTTCGAGGCTCATCGGTCGCTTATTTTTCGTTTGATTGTGATGCGCAGTAAGTTGCCTCCAGTAGGTGCGCTAATCGCATAAACTTGAAATTTTAAAAACTGGTACACTAGAAAGGACTTCGGCAAGCATCCAGCGTTAATTTCCGGAATAGCCACAACAATAAACTACCGGATAAGACAGTTTTAGAAAGGTGCACTGTCATGAGCTTAGACTGGACCTACCACAGATTAGTCAAGATACCTACTTGGAGAACGATATACCAGTAAGTTTGCACTGGTTGACATGAGAGAAGAGATCGCGCACAACGTTCGCATCCCAGTCATTGTTGCGCCAACATTCGATAATGAGATGGATTGCGAATGATGTTAAATAAATGTTATGGCAAAGTTAATGAGAGGAAGACGGTTTCATTCCCTATAGAAAGATCACGAGTGATGACGATGATGTGCTCAGTGGTAAGGGAGACATCTTGGAGAACCAGGGAAGTGTCAGCATGGAGAAATCAGCGTCACAAAGATGGATGTCGGTCATGAGATCTGCAGCATCGCGAACTGTCACAAAATTGTCTAACTGGGTATGCGATTAAACATAATCAACTACGCTCGCCTTATGATAACTATGTTGGACGTCATAGTAAAAATCTTAAATAAATCCGAGATGACAAGTGTCAAGAAAATGGACGTGACTGTTGTAGGCAATGGCTGTCATAGAAATACCGGTCAGAGCTGTTTTCCAGCAGCATGGCTAGTCCAAATACACTAATATGGTTAAATGCAAGTACACCAGCCTATTCCACCGAATCGGTCACGGATAATCCCTCTGTGGCTATTTACTATGTCTGCACCAACATAATGCTGCGGAGGTACGTAAGAATAGCTCAGAACGGCAGACCTGATTGGTTATTTTCGATTATTCATCAAATTGAGAGAATACGTAATGTTCACGATGGTAGTGCACAAGTGAATCGACAACTTTTGTCACACTTTCCACAGTTTACAAACAGATTTAGTAACGTAGGTGATGCCCTGCATCGTCAAAATTCCAAACGGCGCTCCCGGAGACGACCATATCCCAGATGCTCGTTAAGACATTGAGAAATATGTAAAGGAGTAATAGTTCGGCACTTGTGACGCATGAGGTTCTTGCCACTACTCAAACCTCGCTGGCTACCTTTGAGCTCCATGAGACGAAATATACTCCCGCTCTTGATTTCCGATGGACATGTTTTGGACACCCCAGTGAAGGCCAGGTTTACAGGAAAAGTCCAGAACCTTGTCCGAACATGGGGAATTTCCGCGGCATATTTACTACTGGATACATTTCACCGTTTCGTCCATCCAAACGTCTAAAAGCCTCCTCTTCCCCCTATTCAATCGGTCCATGTATGCCTTTGCAGTTTGTCCTGCTTGGTAAGTAATTTACCATCATCTGCATCGTATTTTGTCAAACTGGCAATGATGTTGATGAAATGCGCGACCGAGGCCGTTTAGGCGTCCCGGAATGCACATCCCATGACACTGTCATCTGGATACTGCAGGTTGTTCAGGCTACTTAGTCAACTGAATGATGAAATTGAAACGACAAACAAGCAACCTTCACAGGAAACTCATGTGCTGTTCGCGTAATTGGTGGTCTTCTATTGATTTTGTAGTCGCAGTCTTATCCAGAAGATGAAAAGGCAATGATCCTTCCAGTCGTCGATGTCGAAGACCTATTATTGTCATCTGCACGTCCTGTCATATTCACCTATGCACGCAAACGAACCCTTAAGACCGTAACACTACGATCGGGACGCATCCAAGCTGACTTCTCTCGCATAGAAAGACGAAATAAGCTGTTAGCCAGGGGGGTGCGGTGTTCTAAACGTGAAAAAAGTATAGTCATTGTAACCGAGCTGTCCATGGAACCCACTATTCTGTCCCAGAGAGCTTTGTCTATTTTGATGTGTATATCAAATTCATAAAGAATAATTGGCATGTTCGTTGGCCGGAAATCCACCGGGGCATGGTCACCGTATCTGTTGTTTCTCACGTAGTGGCGGTTGGCCATTGCCAGGGCGCAGTCGCTTGTCTAATGACGCACCATAATATTACGATCGTTGCTGTAATAAGCTACATAAATTGGCCGTTCAGGAATGTCGTTCCGCATGGTGAAGTCGATGCCAACGTCTCTCAGTCTTTGAGTGATCGGCCCCAGAAGACTGTACACGTGTGCTTTCTTTTATATCTAACCATATCAATGACAGCCATTCTTCTCTTAATGTGTCCTAGCTCTTGAGTGATTGACATTGTTTTTCCTTTAAGTCAGTGGATTCTTTGATCGTTAAGAGGTGAATGACCTCTATAGGCTGCCAGAGCAAACAGGCCACCTGTAGCATCTTGTTGGGATGTGGGCGTAGGAACATGGGGTTTGCTTGTTTGCTTCAGCTGTGATTTACCACTTTCCAGGGATAAACATGGCTGATATAACCCCAGCATTAGCTTTGAGCAGGTTTGGAAACGTCTTCATCTCAAGGTTATAAACAGTGCTCGTTATGACACCCTAGACTGCTGCCAAACTAACCTATGGGTCACAGCTTAGTTAAGTGGGATAGCGACCCCAGTTTTTCTGCGTCACCTACGCGAGAGCATGTAGTCCACATCCGTAGAAATCTTTAAAACGGAAGGGAGGGGTGCAATGCGAATGGAAGCAACATCCATGGGCATGAAGAGACACAACATCGGACGTCCTCATTCTGCTTAGCCTACCAGTCAAGGCGGCCAAGGATAAGTGCAGATTTGGAGTTGTGTCCGGCAGTAGTTGTACGGAACATTTGTCACATACCTGATGCCACTAACCACATCCGCACTGTGGTTCCCGGCTTTATCCAGCGTCTGGTCCACCTTAAGAACAAACCAGGGATGCTTATCTGAGGGTTAAATTGCCTATAGTCACAATAGACATGCACTAAAACTGCCTCATTCTTAGCTCGCCCTACCTGTCTCTGATGTCCTGAAGGCTTAACGAAGAAAGGAGGTGGAAGTACGCAGAGCTGGTTTGCACGATGAAAACTCATGCCTAGACGTACCAACCCGTCCGCTCGGGTATGACGCACAAGCGGCCAAGATTTTACTTAAAAATACAATGTGACATTTACACATGGATCAATTCTGAGGCAGTAACTTCAAAATGTCATACTTACTAGTCAATTTTCTTATACATACATCCATATTAAGAACCAGCAGAGTATCGTAGGTCAGTCCAATTCATTTTTATTAACTAAGCAAAAGTCGAACGTCCTTGACCACCCAAAGTGTCAATTAAAAGGCTCTGATATCCAAAGAACATGAAGAAGCAGACTGTCATCATAATTGCAGAGGAAATGCAAAAAGTCGTCTTCCAATCGCAAAAGAACAAACATCAACAGTTACTCACCCATTGCAAGTAGTGTAAGTTCAGTGAGTGGCTTAACGTGTGTGTTTATGGCTGGCATGTGAAGAGCCTGATGACTGCTACGTTTGCATTTCAAGATATACACACAAGAGGAAAAAAACTACTTTATTTACTGGAACTTCCACGCTGCAGCCACTACGTTACTAAATAAGAGTTTGTGTCTATTGTTCCATGGTTTAAAGGGGTGACCGTGTAAATTAAAAATTGGGGTCAACCGGCGGTGCTTGTTCGTAGTCTCTATCTTATTGGGCACTTGCACAATTTCGTTTATATCACCGGAGACTATAAAAGTTTATTCGATAGGACGAAGATACTTCTTTATCTGTTGGAAGTTATAATGCGAAAAAAATTTGTCAGAGATCTAGAGGAAGTGCGACCAGTTGTTTTCCTCTTTCATCTTATGTTGGATTTCGTGGGTTGATACCGACGTTACTAAGATCGTGCAGTTTTGTACGTCGTTCCTCATGATTCCGTTAAATATTTCATATTGACTCAACTGTGAAAAAATCGGCACCCCGGTGGGATTCGAACACATGCTGTAAGAAGAACGCTTTAGTACAGCCAACGCTCTAATCACTTGAGCTACGAGGCCTCGCCAGACGACGAGAGTTTGATTACATTTGGGTCTAGTTACCCTCCCAACCTACTGCAAGGTCTGGAATCCACCAAATTTGATACAGTAAAGTGACTGCCCAGCCAGGAATTCCTAAGTAATTCACATAGAATCCACCAGCTGACTACCAGGCTCACGTAATTCATAAATTTTGGTAACTTGGCACTAATATGATTAAACTCGAGTCGTCCTGCGGGCCTTGTAGCTCAAGTGGTTAAAGCGTTGGCTGTACTAAAGCCTTTCCATTACTGCGTAAGTTCGAATCCCACCGAGGTTCTAAGTATTTCACAAACAGGTCAATATGAATTATTCAACGTCTGTCAAAATATCTATGAATACGAAAAATATGCCGTCGACATATCAGGCCCATGTTATGGCGTGCATTCTCATAATGCCTGCCAGAGCTTATATTAACTGCAGTGCTAGATTATTGCGTGGGCGAAGGATTAGGTTTAGGGCAGTGGTTTAATTTTGTATTCGAATTATTTTGTGTAAGGGGTTCATGAATATTTTATTTCTTCCTAGACGGCGCTCATGTCCGCCTTCATTGCCTATGAGAGACGTACCTCTTAAGTTGTCCTGTTTCAAGGCTCGAATTAGTCAGTCTCACATATTCCTTCGTGCAAACATTTAAAAAAGTGGTGGATTTATTCCATATTCCCTATTACTGTTTTACTCTCCTACTTAAATATATACAGTAGGCAAGTACCCAAATTAAACAGCTGCCCTAAGTCATTAACTATGGTACTCGAATATTTTTTAGGTTTTTCTAAATGTCTGAATAGATACCAACCTTGTTGTTTAACCAAGTGGTAAGAATTCCGATATATATATATATGAGAAGAAGAGGCGATCTCGGGAACCATGATTGTATTTTTCATGGACAACGGATATCTCCGTAACTTCATCGAGCGCAGCAGGCTGTCTAAACCAGGCCAAACTCGAGTGACAGAACAGCCAAAAGTCTGGCGTGCACTGCCATACATCGACGCGTCTCTGAGGCAGTCTCCCGCCTCCTAAGGCCCTTGGGGATCGGGATCGCTCATCGACCAGACTCAACCATTCGGCATTTGGTTATGAGACCGAAGGCCCCCCTACCACGAGGTGAAACGACAAACGTCATCTACCGGGTCCAGTGTAACTCTTGCCAAGCAAACTACGTCGGAGTGACAGGCAAACGGTTACAAACTCGCGTTAACGAACACATGCGGGCAGTGAGGAGAATGGACCCATTGTCTCAGGTGGCGGAACACTGCGCGGACTCTGGACACACTTTCGCCTTCCAGAACGCCAAAATTCTGGGTCGAGGCAACGACCGCGTAGCCAGGGAAACGATCGAGGCCTGGCACACGGAAACAAACTCAATAAACCGTTGCGTCGCCCTCCCGACAGCATACCAAACCCTCCGGACGCAGCTCAACGAACTAAAGGGCAAGCGCGAGGTCAGGCCGGACGTGGATCTAAACACGGGAGAGCCTACGACGGACCTACACGTAGCCACACCGCAAATCGGGCCCGACGAAGGCGCAGTCATCAATACTGTTGCCTCAACTACTACTCCGGCAGACGGGGAGAAACGCGATCAGAGGGATGCAATCAAGACTAGCAACCCAGCACGACAATTAAGGTCAACGCGAATGCGGGCGATGGCCACCAACGTACAAATGCCGCCCCCCGATGAGAGACAGGCAGATTGACAGCAGTAACCCTCCCTCCCGCTCTGCCCCGGCGACTACAGAGACGATCCCTGTGCGTATGCGGGCCATTAGCGCCAAAGCCGATTAACCACACCCTCCCACCTATAATTACCACCGTGTTCGCATGACTGATATCTATCCCCCTCCTATAAATACTGTGTGATGCCGTACGATACTCACCTCCGACGATGAAAGCTTGTCTGCTTTTAAAACGTCAGGACAATACAATCATGGTTCCCGAGATCGCCTCTTCTTCTCATTTATGTCCGGGGACTCAAATCTTCGCGTATGTCCGCACGCACGTCTTCAGGGATAGCAGAAGCCAGTAGGACGGATTCAAGACTCGCTTTGTGAAAAATTGTCTCAGACGTCAGCAACAACCACAAAACGTCGACTCTAACGGAGACAGGGTATCACGGAAATTCTTTTCCCTGCCCTACATGCCGAGAATTTCCGAAGCGATCGTTCGACAATTAAATCGATTCGGCATCTCCATCGCCCACAAACCGGCATCTTCAATGCGCACGACATTATCCCGGGTAAAAGACCCCATACCGAAGGAGCAGCAAACAAATATCATTTACCGCATTCCATGTTCAAACTGCTCTAGCGTTTATGCTGGGCATACCGGCCGACGACTTGGGACCCGCATTAAGGAACATAAGTTGGCATCCACCGACGGGACCCCTTGTCTCTCGTGTTTGCGCACTCACTTGAGTGTGATCACCGCTTCAACTGGGAGGGGACCGAAGTGATCGCTAGTGCCAACACCAAACAAGCGCGAGAGTTTCTAGAAGCTTGGCACTCTAATAGCAATAGCATCAACCGCCATGTCGACTTGTACGCTCAATACGAAGGCTTACGTTCACGCTTCGCCGGCTTGCGCCCACCCTAAGCCACCAACTGCAAATCCATGTTCAGCCATGTAGAATATCATGGATTCAGCACCTCCCCCACAGAGTGAACCATGTGTGAAACCCCCAACACCACCCCTTACGTCCGCCACCTATCCAAACACGTTCTTCACCCCCACTCATAAACGCCTGTCTTTTCGATGTAACCTCGATGTCCCCGTGACTCCCCAGTAGGATTATCTCCCTCACACTTTTCATTTCGTCTGACGACGGGTTGGTGTAACCGACTTGAAAATTAACGAGTATACCTCGATTTTCCGACGAGCCTTCTCCTTTTATTTTATCGCCTCGGAATGCATACTACCTCCATTATGCATATATATATATATATATATATATATATATATATATATCAGCGAGGAGGGACGACAGAGAATGCGTGTAGATTGATACAGCACTGTTTCGGGCTTATTCTGCCTTCATTCAGCCAATCATAACCCTGACCACCAGCAGCTGAGACCAGAAACATAAACATGCGCACAGACGCACCTGGCGCAGTCGGTCCACCACTGAGGCCTACCAGATGGGTCATAAGCACTTCATCGAACCGAAGTTCATCAGTGCCTCGCTGCTATTATGACTTGGCCGACTTCGGCCTGGTAATTGGTTGCCTGTTCGTGACCTTTGCCACACATACGGAGCTTGTTTGCTTTGTGAAGCCAATAGATCGGTGTGCGCCCATTCCTGATTGATATATATATATATATATATATATATATATATAGATCGGTGTGCGCCCATTCCTGGCTTACCAGGCCCTACGAGTGCGATTCAACCAACGGAATCAAAGGCAGGAAGTCAGGACCACAAGCCCAATTGAACACTGTTCGCGCCCAAACACCGATGACGGGGGTCAGCATACCGATAATGGAGACATAGGCAACGGGTCAGCAACCACCGGCGTGCACACGGGCAGAGGTAAACGGGCGACAATTACGAGAAATGCGGGTCAGGCACAACAAATGCGGGTAATGCAGACGAGGTCAATGACCGTTGCCATCCCGACTCAGCCCACCTGACTAGGAGACGATGAAATGACCGGCCAGCACGACAGCAATTAACTCCTCTCCCCGCAGCAGATCCTGCACGAATAGCAGTAAGAACGACAACACTCCCGCATGCTCAGCACCCATAAATACTGTGAGACGCCGTACAGAACCCACCTCCGACGACGGAAGCTTGTTTGCTTTTGAAACGTCAGGCTATTAAACCTATGGTTCCCGAGATCGCCTCTTCTTCTCATTTATCCCCGGGGACGCGCATTTTCGCTTTAATTGGCAATATATATATATGTATATATATATATATATATATATATATATATGAAAAGCAGAAGTGGTTCTTCGGAAATATCGAGTTTTACTCGTGAATTTTCCAGCTGGTGACACCAACCCGTCGTCAGACGAAATGAAAACGAGGGAGAAAGTTATGTTGTCACAGTAGACCAGTTAGCGTGATAGGACAGAACAGACCACTGACGTGTGAGGGGGGGGGTGGTGGTTGGGTGGGCTCCCGAGGACATGGTAGGTCACTGAGTGAGGGGCGGGGAAAGGGAGAGGAGGCGGAACAATTACGGCACGCCGTGCTGAAGGGGGAGGGTGGGTGGTGAATCAGTTGGAATGCGGGCGGCTGTATTCGCGGTCGTTGATGCGTGATTAGGGCAGAGGGCAGTCATTCGTGAACGTAGACCCTCTTAATGGGCATCTAAATCAACGTGGCGGTTGATACTACCCGCATCGGAGTACCAAGCCTCGAGAAATTCCCTCGCTCGCTTTGTGTTAGCCATGGCGACGACCTCGGTGCCATCCCAATTGAATCGGTGGTCGTACTCGAGTGCATGGGCAAAGACGAGGGACAGGGGGTCTCGCCGACGGATAGCTAGTTTGTGTTCGTTGATACGGGTGCCCAGGCATCGACCTGTATGGCCAACATACACGCAAGAGCAATTACCACACGGGATGCGATAAATTACATTCGTTTGTTGCTCTTTGGGGAGGGGGTCCTTCACTCGAGATATTGCTGCGCGTAGTGAAGATGCCGGTTTGTGGGCAACGCGAATACCCAGGCGGCTGAACTGCCGAGCGATTATTTCGGAAGTTCCACGCATATATGGCAAGGAGTAGAATTTTCGCGTCACAATCTCTCCGTTGGGGGTGGGGTCTTGCGGCTGTGTCTGGTGCCTGAAACAGTTCTTAACAAAACTGATCGGATATCCGTTAGAGCGGAATAACCGATACAGGTGAGCAAGCTCTTTGTTCAGGAGATCGTTGTTGTTACAATAACGGTAGGCCCGCTGGAACAGAGTTCGGACGCAGCTTCTTTTGTGAGCTGCGGGGTGGTTGCTTCCATAGTTGAGGATAATTTCAGAGTTAGAGTCTTTCCTATGGACGCTCGTTGCCAGGGCACCATCGCTCAACTTCTGTATTCTCACATCCAGAAACGGCAAGCTGTCTCCAATTGCCTCTTCGCGGGTAAACTGTAGGGCTGGGAAGACGCCATTCAGTCTCTGGTGAAGACGTTCGACTTCGCACTTCTTTATTATGACAAAGGTGTCATCAACGTAACGAAGCCATAGTTTAGGCTGGATAGTTTGGAAGACTATCTCTTCTAGTCGCTGCAAAACTAGTTCGGCCAGAAGTCCTGATATTGGTGAGCCCATCGGGGTTCCCTTTACCTGTTGATAGTACCTATTATCAAATTGACAATAGTTCCTAAGGCAGAGATTTAGCAGTTCTATAACATGCTGTGTTGGGATCTCGATAGGACTGGTCTGTAGGCGTTGGGTTACGCATTCAATCGCCAAATCGTGTTGTATGGAAGAAAACAAGGCAACGACGTCAAAGGACAGGAAGCATTCATCGGCACTTACTTTGAGGCCTTGTACCCTGCGGAGGAACGCTTGAGAGTTGTTAATGCTGTAGTCCGATCCATAAGTGAGCCGCTTCAGACGACTGTATAACCACTTAGCCATATTGTGAGTGGGTGATCCGATAAGTAGCACTATAATCCTCAGGGGGACATCCACTTTGTGCACGTTCACGAATGACTGCCCTCTGCCCTAATCACGCATCAACGACCGCGAATACAGCCGCCCGCATTCCAACTGATTCACCACCCACCCTCGCCCTTCAGCACGGCGTGCCGTAATTGTTCCGGGAGCCCACCCAACCACCACCCCCCCCCTCACACTTCAGTGGTCTATTCTGTCCTATCACGCTAACTGGTCTACTGTGACAACATAACTTTCTCCCTCGTTTTCATTTCGTCTGACGACGGGTTGGTGTCACCAGCTCGAAAATTCACGAGTAAAACTCGATTTTTCCGAAGAACCACTTCTGCTTTTCATTATATCAACTCGGAATGCATACCCCATCTGAGCTACAATATATATATATATATATATCGGAATTCTTACCACTTGGTTAAACAACAAGGTTGGTATCTATTCAGACATTTAGAAAAATATTCGAGTACCATAGTTAATGACTTAGGGCAGCTGTTTAATTTGGGTACTTGCCTACTGTATATATTTAAGTAGGAGAGTAAAACAGTAATAGGGAATATGGAATAAATCCACCACTTTTTTAAATGTTTGCACGAAGGAATATGTGAGACTGACTAATTCGAGCCTTGAAACAGGACAACTTAAGAGGTACGTCTCTCATAGGCAATGAAGGCGGACATGAGCGCCGTCTAGGAAGAAATAAAATATTCATGAACCCCTTACACAAAATAATTCGAATACAAAATTAAACCACTGCCCTAAACCTAATCCTTCGCCCACGCAATAATCTAGCACTGCAGTTAATATAAGCTCTGGCAGGCATTATGGGAATGCACACCATAACAAATGCAGACGATTCGTGGTGCAGAGGCTAACCCAGTTTTCATCAGTGCTATCGCACACTAGGATCCCGCTGCCTCGCATGTTGTTGGTGCTTAAAATTGTGATCATTAACCGTGTGGATCAGGGAGTGTGGAGTGACAGCCAAGGCGGGGACTCGGCCACGCCGTCCACATGCGTCCACCCCCCTACTTCCGGTCCTCTTGACTCTGTCTTGACACCGGGTGCATGTGGGGGAAGAGAGAGTGAGGTGGACGCTGTGCATGTCTACTACCATCTTAAACGAACCCACGCACAAGTAACCGCGCCAATGCTCACCTTGTTGTGAGGCACACGGCGGTCAAATGGTCATGCTTGTGTGGACCGGCCGCATGTATGTAGTCGTTTATCATCGCGATATCATCACTGACACCAGTTATACCCGTGCCAACCATTGGATTCCGCGGCACGCCAATATTACATGTCAAACAATATGGCTACTAACTCTTACCCAACGGACTCCAGTAATTGGTTTCGAATGCATGTTCAGAGATAATTCTTTAGCTGTGCGTTATGCCTACGTTAGTCGCCTTTCATTGCGATCTAGGTGCCATCTAAATAAGGGTTTAACGTGTCTATTTAAAAGTGCTATGCGAATATTACTATCGTATTTAAAATCTATAACGTATCTGTAAACATGAATAATGCAAACACTTTTCCAGACAAATTATAGCTAAAACATGGCTTTACTTTTAAATTTCCTTGAGTAATGTGCAACGTTTCGAAATGTCTGATGAACCCTCGATGACTAAACAATGGAAATGGGTATTCCAGGCGCGTCAGTCATCAGGACAATTCCCGTTTCTTAAAAAAATGGCAGGAGTCACCAAAATTCTCCTCTCAGGCGGCAGTTGTCGCTGGCGAAGCCAGGCTTGATATGGTGTCCATTTGGTGCGTGTTCCTCTTGCCGAGGGACGGTAATCAAATACCCTGCGCAGCATCCGCAGGGGGTGGTAGGTTTCAATAACGCCTGACCAGTTGCGACTCTGTAAACGCATCTACGATCGACTTGAGGTGGCCCAAGGTCAATAGGTCTGGAGCCGTTCAATTAACGTCCGTTGACGCAACGTTGCACTGAAAAGGGGCACTGCACCTGGCAATTATGACTGAAAATAATGACATCAAGATGCAACGGCTCGGCCTGTATGACTAAACATACTTATCAGCGATAGTTGACGCGCCTCAAGCGGTGATTTTGACATCAAGCATTCAGCGGTTCTTACAGCCACCAAACTTCGACTGAATACGGACAGCATACAAAATCGCTCATTGTTGGAGAACGAAATACGTCAAATTATTTTTGATTTATACCTGCTTTAGGGCACATCATAATATCAAGGACATTTGGCAAGTCATGGGACATATACTCTTTTTAAAAAACATGTGCGTGCACTTTGGTGGCATTGATAGTCTTCTGTTGTCTCGAGACTCCTGTCGTATCTGCTTTTTTAAAAGTTCTTATGAAGGTAGAAACATAAAGCAATTAAAGCGTGCACCGTAGCGCATATGTTTATAGACTGTTACAAATATTGTAGTCCCGAAAATAATCTTGTGCATTTTTGGTATCCTAATTTTTAGTGTGGTCAATACAAAGATTTATACATGCACTTCGTTTTTGCAAATGTATTTCTTATTTCTGACCTTGTGACTATTGTACGACAGTTATGCTTTAAATGATTATTATCCTCTCCATAAGTGGCAGGAAAGAGGTGACCACATAGCAACGTTTCACTTGTTAAGACGACTTGAACGGGTATAGACAGGGAAACTCTTTTTAAAATAGGACCAAAAACTAATCTCGAACGACACGATTACCAGCTTAAAAAGGTACCATGTCACACAAATTCGTGTTTCTCTTTTATCGCGCAATGACATTTCGCAGGCATATGTTGTTAATTACCTTAACGTGAGTGTGTTTATGAGATGTCTGGGCAGTTACATGTTAAGAGGGAATCCAAACACCCCAAGTCTGATTTATTTCATTGAACGCATTTTTGGCGTTATTGTGCAAGTCTTACAACGTTCCCTTTTTGTGTTATACCTTTAGACTTACGCAGCCTGCACACTAAACCAACACGTAAATGTTTACAATTATACGATTTTATTTATACTATCACCGTTTTAGTGGAGTTTGAAATGCTTCTGTCATTTACTCTGAATATACGGACAGACGGATTCTGAGGGGAACGCCCTGGCAAAAATCTCAAAAAACGCGCTTTATTTTTCCTCGGACATCTTTGCAATGGATTCCATGGTGACGCACTTCACAGCTCATCATGTTTTTATACAAACACTTATAGAACGTTGCATTATGTATCATTGAATTCTTGGAAAAATAGTGTTAAGTTTCAGACCCCGGCCATTTTGAAGTACCATCTTGTCAGTAAGCCGGCGATTTCGTAAATATAAATATACAAACACAGAATAATTAGTAGCTGAATGCCCTTGCTACGCACCGTGAAGGTGTACTTTTGCATATGTATTCTTGCATATGCAAAATCAGAACAATATTGCGAAAAGACGGACTTTGAGGTGTTATCGAACAACTGTGAGTGGCAGACCGGAAAAAGGACCTACGAGGAATGTAAACGTCTATGTGAACGTGGGAACCATAACTTGATGATATTTGAATCAGACAATGTAAGACTGCGAACAGTTTCGTATCCTCGGGACTTTTTACATTCAACACACTAGATGAAATGTTTACCTGAATAAGATTAAATTAACCACTCTTGTCTTGGTCATTTTTAATACCTTATCGTCGTGTTGATTTAGAATATTATTTTGCATCATCCTTTATTCTCAGTATCGCTTCTTCTGTTGCGATTCGGTTGCATTTTCACATATCGCGATATATGGTTCGCCCGCAGGCGACTTAATATGACTGAGATCGGACGAATACGTTGGTGTAGTCTACTTCTGCGCTTCAAGCATGATCGAAGACTAAGCACTATTGAACTGTGGTAGTCATTTAGGAAAATGGATCCGCCGCATACGGCAGTACGGTAATGCGTATATAACATGCATAGCATGTACTTTTCTCTATTTACCTGCCGGGATGTTAGAAAAATAACAAAAAATGTAACTGTAAATGTTGGTCTGCTGGCCGTGTCAGCGCGCTTTTGCGTCCATAATCAATTAAAATTTAGGGTTTATCGTACGATTAAGGTATTTTTCGCCGTTTTTTTGCTAGCATGCAGCTTAGTTTACAGAAAAATTTCGACGGCAGACCAAACACTTTTTTGACGTCCACTAGGGTACTTTTAGACGGTAGCGGTAAATTGAGAAATTAACATGATTGCAAAAATATTTTTAAATTCACTTAACAAATATTTGGTTACTTTTAGAAAATCTGCCGGATGTGCGTTGAACTGTTTGTATCGGACGTTATAATAGTTAAAGCGCCTAGACGCATTCTGTACGCACGTTGCACCTACAGTAAGTCTTAATGACCGAGTTCTTATCGTACTTTCATCAAATTCCATTTTTATACCAAAAACTTTATATATTATATTGTGAATTTAAGTGCGCTTTAGTATCACTGATTCTGTGAACACATTATGTACAAGATTGTATGTTTCATGCTAAAAGTATAAATTGTAAGACAGACCAACTCTTCTATTTATTACAAGTTTATTACGTCGACATATTGACATATTATGCGAGATAACGAGTAGGAGTAGGATTTCCTCATTTTCATTATATATTGTACTACAGAAGTACGTTTTCGTAGTTTACGCTGTTCTTTATCTCATAATTAATGTACCTACGACATTCATACAAGATTTTGAGTCATTGTAGATGCATACACCACGATTCCTTATGTATATTGTATAACGTCAAGTTCGATATTGCTAAAACTAAAACAAAGTCCGTGTTTGACTTACTATTTCACATCACATTCCAAATGCACATCTTCTCTCAACTTTTTGATTTTTCTTTTGATTTTGACACCTAAACTTATTCCTATTTATTTCGTAATTGTTACATTGTATCGCTGTCAAAAGAACATTATGACCCCTTTTCAGACTTCTTCTTCGTACTTAAAATGGCGTGTGAGCTTTATGATTCGGGGCGTGCTACATTCTGTCGTCTGGTTAACCTAAAGAAGGCGCGTTTTCTCATAACCTTGCATGCAGAATTGTTGTTAGAAATGGTGTTATGCGAGTCTCATCATCATTTACAGTTGTAGCGTTTAACCTGTGGGAGCGTCTGACTGACATATAAATCTCAACTGCAGTGTGCTTTTTCATCGTAATGTTTCTAATTACTGCATTTGCAAGGTACGCAAATTCATCACAGATGCATCATACATCTTCCGCCCTATGATATATGAATACTATCTGCTTTGTGCTGATGGTGAGACCCATTTTGTGTTGATGCACTGGTATACGGCCTGCTACATCCAGGAAAATACCTCATAGACACTGACCATGTATACCCTCAGGTAAGCCTGCAGGCGAAGAATGGCTGCCACTTGTCCGTCGGTTTCGTAGATCAAGTCGATCTCTTGCAGCTCTAAAGGGTAGTGTCTATCAACATAGTGGAGAAAATGAGACTGAATAGCTAAGGATGGAACAGGTCGACAAACGTCGTTGCATTGAGAAATGGATCACAGTGGACATCCAGTGTAAATAAAGACTCAGAGTGGCAAAGACTTTCCTAAATCGACGAAGAAGTCTATAGACTGATTTTCAGGACTTCGCACCCTTCCAGTATTTGTCGGACTACAATTGGTATGCTGCGTTTTAGAGGTTCGCATTGCGTTTTTAAAACATGCTCTCGCTCCAGATGGGTTTTCAGCCGCTAAAGAAAACAAACAAAAATCTTACTGTGATGTTTAAAAGACGGATTGATGTGTGGTTGCCGCATGCTTCATCTGGCACAGCTGCAAAAGACGTCGGTGACCACGATGAGGTTCATACCAACGACATCTTTGCTGCAGATCCCTTATCCACTTACGTTACGAGGTAACAACGGATAGATTTTCATGCATTAAATTTAAGGAGTTCGCGCCGACGTCCACTCCCTCTAAGTAGCTGTTGAAAATAATAGTATTCTAAAACTTTTTCTGAAATCATATTCGCTGTCGACTATCGTTTTTCATGCATATTTTTTAAAGGCTTTCATTTTTATGTAAGCTCACAAATGTGACCTAACCGACAATCTACATTAAATAAGACGTCCAACCATTCAGGAATGACGCATGTTATAGCAACGATAATGTGCATGACTCCCAAACAACTTTAGGTAGACTTCGGAACGTGTCTTGCGCTGAATGGTCTCAGAGGCGGTTTTACAGGTAGGTCAGTAAACAGGACGAGAAACAAGTAGACGGAATGTAGGAATATTTGTACCAACATGGTTACCATACGCTGCTGTTTTACAAAGACAACTGGCCCGATAATTAATAATACTTTTAAACCAACTTTCGAAATGTGGCGAACGTTCTGTTAAGCATACTAGTAGACTACGATATGGTAAAGAAGGGAAGCAAATTTCGAGCAGTGAGAGCAATGGCTAGTAAGTGGTGTTTGCAGTGATAGTGAATGCTAGGGCATAATTTTGAAGTTGCCATCTACACGTAGCTACGCCATATCGAAATTCAGTTTAGAAATCTAAATCGACCATAGGTAGCGAGTTTTTTGAAGAATGAGACTTTGTAAATTTTCTACCCCGATAAGTCTAATTTGCTGATAGGGATATTTAAGGGAATATTTGAATGATGGCTTAATAATCGGGGTTTGCGTATTATATCTTGCTTTTTCTGAAGGTGTGCAACTGGACATCTGTGCTCGACTTTAACGTTGGCAATTTGAAATTAAAGCTTAGGCTAGATTGATTCGTTTGCTTATCAACATGTCTGATATTTACTTTAGCAATAGTGTCATAAAATACAAAGGATGCATGGACATAATACTACGGCATATGCACATGCATGAGCCTAAACTAAAATATAAAAATGCATACTTTTTTAAATGCGAGAGTTCAAAGATACATCAGTGTTAGAGGCCCAAAATAGCGTAAAAGTCCTTTTGTACAAAGTCCTTTACAAAGTCGATAGTTTTACCGATGTTAATAGGTAACACAATCTCTGCTCGTAACATGCTTAGACATGGTGACAAGTGAAAACGTACCGATGATGCACTTCTCCGATTTCGTTGTTTACATGCTCTTTGCATCATAGTGCTAAAAATGAACTCAGTTGAAATTGAGCGAATTTGATTGTTGCATTCATTAATGGAAAATGTTCGCAATCTACTGCGGTTATATTCAAGACTGTATAATATCGATTTAGCGTACCGTTCCATATTATAGTGAAATTGCTGCAATAAATGCAAGCGTCCTTCTGCTATGTCATCTGTAAATGCGATCCATCGATACACAAACACAACGTTATCAGTTAGACTGACACCAGCATTAGCTGGGATTACTGTTTGTGCGCCATCAGTAACGGTCATAAAAATACAGCATTTAAACGAAAAGAGGTTGTGTGGTCAATGGAAAGTCAGACTATCTAGGGTCGCCAAATCAGTCTCAGGGAGGACACTTATGCCGCTGGAAATCCAGATTCACAAATTGCATAAACTGTGTGGTTACGAACAAAGCCCTCCGTGTGATTAATAGTGTCCCACCTAACTACGCCAATCGACTGGGTCAGCGCTTACTAGCAACAGCAGAGGCAAATGCCCTCAGAATACAGAAGCCGCTCCTGTGCGCGCAGAAGTCTCCGCGCTCCCGCCCCGTTCCCTCACCCCCCCTTGTGACACTGCACAGCATTACCCTCACCAGCACTGACTGCCTCCTCCCTACCCCCCAAACATTCCCGTTTGTATGAAAGGGAGACCCGTAGTCTTTTGCACTTAGCACTCACACCTTCAATTTGTACCTCATTCCCATATACATCTACATGTCCGAGAATAATTTATCACATTACGCGTAAGCTCGCCAAATGCTCTTTTAAAAATCTGATTTTAGAAGGAATCGGTGGCTTAATGTTCTTTGAGTATACTGTTTAACGTTTTCCTCTTGGCGACAAAGATTTGCCGAAAAAGTTATCATAATCTACTCATCAAATTTCGGTTCCTGTTTTTCAAACTATTTGCAGATATATATATATATATATATATGTATTTATTCAGTCAATGGGACTTCTTTATCATAGGGGTTAATAACATTTAGTATATAATACAGAATAACAATAGAAAACAACGATAATAATGATTAAGATTGATTTAACTTTAAAAGTATGATTGAACTTTAGGGCAAGATGTCGGATTTTTTGCATTTTAAAACAGATATTTCCGTATTAATGGTGCACTACCAATTCCTATTTGCCTATGCGACGTTAGGATTGGGGAAGATATCCCTGATAAAAGTTACTGTTGGCTGTCAGCTACTAAAAATAAGCAGTATCTTGTTAATTATCGCGGTTATAAATTAACCATGGATATGCAAATTTAATAAAACCCGCCGGACGTTTTTGCAACAACAATTGCAAATAGACAATGCGTGCAGTTGGGAAAAAAGTAACTACCGTTCACGATTTACGCAACCATCATAAGGGGTTCATGAGCATTTCTATAGCGTATGTACTCAATACGAAAACAACACGAATCAGAAGAACAGCGAGGCTGAATATAGACGACTAGGCGCTTTTTCGAATCTAAGGAAAGGAGTAACCACTCAAATATTATACATGCTGCATGAGCTCAACTTAATGTGCTACTTGCACATGCTTGCTTTCACACAGACTGAAAGCAGACGAGCTCCAGCAATCAGGAATTCAGGTACTGACCAACAGTTCGACCATCGATTTCGATTATGTGCACCGTGTGCCCCACAGACTGTATTGTGGGAGCAGGGACGGTGACTTACGCAGGGGTTTATAGTGCCAGTAGACTTGCGTAGCATCTACCTACACTCTCTCCTCCTCCCCCGCCTGAGCCCGGTGTCAAGACAGAGTCAAGAAGACCGGAGACGGTGGAGGCCGGAGGAAGATGACTCGGACGGATCCTCGCCTTGGCGCTCCACTCCGCACCCCCTGGTTCACACACAAATGACCAGGATTTTGACCAGTGAACAATGCGGTAGTGACAGTGGTCCAGTTGTGCGACGAATGCCGACAACAGGGTCCGCCAGCGCATCCCGGGAATGTTGGCATTTGTTATTGCGCACAGATAACGCCTGCCAGAGTCCGATGTGGCCCCCGTGTTGGTCCAGCGCATCTAACACGTGGTGCTAATGTACATTCAGACAACACAGACAAGGAGAATTAAATACCCCGACCCCCACCATTAACATTAAAATACACACAGTCGAATCGAAGAAGAAGAGACATCAATTATGCATAAAGGTCGAGTCATATCATAGACTGTAATAACGTAAAACGTCAGCACTACAACGAAGGCATTTGCAATTAAGGTAGTCCGGAGGGCAATTACGCTATAGTAAACATGCCTACATATACAACCGGCATCGAAAACAATCCAGCGACATTTTATTCATATGGATGAACGCGCATGTGTCCACGCTGTGCCCTGACATTTACTAGCCTAATTGTGGTAGAAGAGACTGCGTTTGTTTTCAGTCGTTTGAGTAGCATCGGTTAAATATACTCAGAAAATATCATATATGTCTAAGCAACTTCAATGAGCTTTGCTAGATTGATCGCACTAGCGGGCGTATGTCCAAAATAATAAAAGAACATCTCCGAAAATGGTTAGTAAAGGGCCCAATGAATAACATAGCTAGGTGTACTCTCGCGCTCATGGTAAACTCAGACCACAGTGCTGACGTCAGTAAGAACTACTGAGTGATGTACAGCGCCTCGTCAAACTAACCAAACCTACGTGGACTATTTGCGGCTGCAATCAGACTACGAGAACCGATCCCACGCGCACAGAAGAATTTTTATACAGGTCCCAAATTTACTATAGCTCAAATGCATCAAGCCAGTCATTCGCATATAATCGCCTTCCCCTGGACCCAACTTCTCCCTGGTGCTGACTGGAATTGTGGTGTTTCAATCTTCCTTCCCCTATCCGCTACCCTACGAGCTCGAGCTACAACATAATGATCTACTTTCCCCTTTTCTTTTAATTTATTACATCAATAGCAGTATAAATATACAGGCCTGAGGAGAATTTATCGAAAAAAGCGTATAATCGCCAAATTGCCTTTGGATTTATTAAAAAAAATATTTTTCGCAACTCTCAGACTTGCGTAACCGTTGAGACATATAGCAAAAGCATTTCCAGACATATCCATGTTATGTAGAAATAATATGTAGAAGAGATGAAGGACACGTTTAGACATTAAGATTTTGTTATCAACGTAACCACTCAGTCATGCAAATAATACGAAGTACATGCAGCAGTCCTTAACGCGTATGCAGTCAGTAAGCAGTAATCGAATTACCGGCCTTATTGCAATCGATGGGTTAGCAGTAGCAAGCATTTACGAAGAAAATCTAACAACCATGTGAGACGACGGCAAATGCTATTCCAAAGCTGTCCTTTGCGAAACCACATAAAACAGTACGTGAACTATCTCATAAAATCTGATAACTTAATCCAATGCGCGTTGCGCATTTTGTTTGCTCATCCACATCCTTCAGTAAAATTTCTTTTTCTTGTGTAGAAGTTGTGTTTACGTTATTATATCAAGTAAAATATCACTAAATTTTAGCGAAATGTATGTTGGAATATATTCGTGCAGTTTTCTATGCTAGTACGTGTCCTAGACTACGGCCACACATCTGAGCAACTTTTTAATTTAAATGATAGTAACTCACCTCCGATAGTTATACTAAAAAGATTTAGCTGGACTTGAAAATGTATTTTATGTCCGATGACAACTGTGGTAATCTACTTGCAACTGAAGAGGTTATTTTAAGAAAACCAGCTGTTTTATCAGTTTCACAAAGTCAAGCGAGCGATTTGGTGCCCTAATATGCAGATATATCGCAGATAGGGATTCATTCTTTTAAACGGGCTAACATTCATTTACCGTTTGGAACACTCTACCTGGTGTCAGATAAATGACCACAATTGAATGGTCATTTCCAATTTTCAATATATGGCACACTACTCGTCGTGTAATGTTGCTTCTGCTGCATACCGAATTCGGAAAAAGAACGAGCAAACCATTAATATATTTTATATGGACGATCTTCCGGTCATTTAAAATAAAAGAGCGGAGTTCAAATGCAAGCAAAACAGTTGAAATATCCTCGATCTAAAGAGAAAGGCATGTTATAACGTTTACGGTAGAAAAATATTAGCAGTGTTAAGGAATGCCCAAAGGTGTCAAAATTGTACTTAGGCTCACCGTGCACAAATGCAAGAAACACAGAGATCCGTCGGCGGAATAAAGTAATAAAGCGCGTCTTAAAAAGTTAACTTATAAAGCAACGCTATCTTATTGATTGAAGGCATATTCGTTGCTGACTTTCTTTGTGGACAGCCATTTTTCTGGAAAATAAGTTTGATGTTTGAATGTGTCTTACCAAGTGACCCAAATGACCATCTTCGTGAAATTGAACGCGCGAACAATCACGAATTCGGTAAGTGCCTACAAGAATAATCATATTTTAAAGCTCTTAACAGACAGGTGTTTCAGAATCTATCTTTATGGACGATCGGGTGAAAGCACTGAAAATTGTAAAGTAATCAACAACGTTTAGAGGCCGATCTAAAACTCAACGTAATACAAAACAAACGACAGGTTTTAATTACTTTAACGCAAGAAAAGCTTGCAGTATAAACAACAAATGGTAAGTTTATGATCACGCCTGTCAGTTCTATTTAAATCTATAAGGCGCCGACCGGCATCATATAATGTCAATTTATGAATACTCTTGTTCCTACGACGTCCACATCTGCGAAATTAAGCAAACTAAAGTTTTTATTGTTGAAGTCCATCTTGTTTAAGTCAAACGAGTTAAGGACAACATGAATCCCTGGAAGAGTGCTTTGAAATCTGCACTCAGAATGTAGGCAGTTGACAAACCGTCGTATGTGAAATCCCACTAATTAATAAACGATATTTAGGTGTAAAATTAACTAAATCACTATTATTAAACGTTGCTTCATTTGGAATGTCGTAGTTACTACGTTTGCGGAATGGGAATACATTCCATACATCTAAAGACAATGTGTACTAAATAAGAGCCATTTTGGCGCTTTCGGGATATTGCGCTTTTCAAAATAACTCGGCATTTCTACGAAGCGCAACACTGTCTTTTATATTTGTTTTACGTTTTTAATTTTTTGAATCTTTTAATAATTAGCATATGCATTAAGCTTACGGAATGGTGTCGGTTTGCGATTAATTCACAACCATTCGTAAATGTCGACACATTTCATGAGTTAGGCCACTAACTGTGCTTTGCGAAGGTAGGTAAGTTATGCCGAGCACATGTTGCCCGCACCATTGTTTGCGTTCGTACTGAATCTCTGGATATTTGAACGTAATTTAATCACATAAAATTGTTTCTTCACATTAGCATTGCGTAATAAACTGATTTAGGCCAGGTTGTACTGAACCTAAGCACAAACTCTGTTCGTCGCCTCCACGCCGACTGGCCACCTGCGACACATTGCTGGATGATCTCGTGGTAGCAGGGTCTCAAACTGCAATTATCAAAGCTGGCCTGACTTCGTAGTGGAAACGCTTGGTCATGCGCGTTTTGCCGAGGGCATAACCTGGATTCCGACTGCTTGAACAGGCAGGCAAGACGATAGCGACCATTGTCAAGATTCTGGGCGCCTCCGTGTTATCTGGCTGATCAAGATCCATGAGGGGATTAATAAGTATAGCGACTTCCTGGATGTCCTCGTATGCCGCAAGGATAGTGGTGGACTAAAGACCAAAGTCTTAAGGAAAGCGACAAATACGATGCAAGTACTGAACTTTAACAGTAACCACCCAATCAGCCACAAACGCAGTTGTGTAAGGACGCTATATCGGCGTGTCGAAACGCATGGCAGTGAGCCGGAAGACAAAATAGCTCAACTACAATACATCCGACGGGTCTTCAAAGCCAATGGCTACCCGCGCAACTTCGTCGACAGGTGCATACGCAAAAGGGACGAAAGGCCTAACCGCACGGACACCAAGTCTTGGCGGGCACTTCCGTATGTCAAGAACGTTTCGGAAGCTGTCGGCCGCCTTCTCGCACCACTTGTGGTTGGAGTGGCACACAGACCGGAGGCAATTATCAGGCATCTGTTCATGAAACCGAAAGACCCACTGCCACGGCTAGAAACGTCTTGAGTCGTTTATCGGATCTGGTGTATTTGCGGACAAAGCAACTACGTCGGAGAAACCGGAAGACAGCTCCGAACGAGAATGGCCGAACACGCGGCCGTGGTGCTCAGAAATGACGCTAGCTCTCAAGTTGCGGCTCATTCGACGAGATCCGGCCACACATTTAAATTCGATGAGGCCGAAATTCTCGCAAGAGGTGACAACCGAGTGAGCCGGGAGCTACTGGAATCATGGTTTACTGGCCCCCAGTCCATCAACAAGTGCAACGATCTTTCCATTCAATACAGCGTGCTGAGACTTCGTCTAGGCGGAGTAATTGGCCACGCGGGGAGCGCACTGGTGAACACTCTTCCCAACACCCGGGTCAACGCGTCAGATAGTCGAGCAATCATCACGCCAACATCCAACGCACGTGATGAAATTGCAGCAATTATCGACTCGAATGTCGGCCATCAAGCAATGATCACCCCAAGTGTGACAATCCCGGATGAAGGGGGAAGCCGTGAACGTTCATAGGTATGCGGTAGCATGGCTGCTGCATCCTATAAATACCGCAGCCCCTTGTGCAACAACCACCCGTTTCTGTTTTTTTTGTCTCCGATGATGGATTCGAGTAGGAATCCGAAACGTCAGGCTAATAAAGTTCTTATCCCGGCGATCGTGTCTCCTTCTGCAATAGCGACTAAACATTAGATACCGCATTATAAAAGGTATTAATTTATACATTCGGACATGGCGTTCATATATTACTCACTCTACTCCAAAAACATATTTAAAGGGTAACAATCGGGAGATGTCACCCAACAAATCCGTTACCCAGAAATAATAAATTAGCCAGTGGACTCAAACGCCTTCAGGCTATATCAGCGGTCGCATACCTACTTTCACGCACTACTTGGACTTTCCTCCACGGCCTAACATGGGCTGGCCGAACGAAAATCGCGGGACGACGGTCGCTGTTACCCAACCTTCCCTGTCGTTAAACCCGTACACCTGAAGATACGGCATACATTCGCAAAATCACTTTTAAATAGGATAAATCTGCACAACTTGGGACAGGAACAGTTCCCAGGCATCTGTCAAAGACATGGCATTAAAGCCAAACCAACGACGATACTGTGCGTCGTCTATGTGGGCTCACACATCTCGACCACATACAGGGCCTCCCTCGTGGAGTCTCCTTTTCCGTCTACTCCAGTATGCCTCAGTGCCATTGGTGTGACCTTCGACGATAGGGTCCTTGATGTTCTCTCAGAGGTTAACAGAGAAATGTAGATTATATTCTGAAGGAAGATGATTATACGCCTTCCACTCGTCCGTAACCACTTTACTGCCTTTGGCGACCCATTTATTAATAACGGAACGGAGAGCTGGCCAAATTCGATCATTCACCTGTTCAAATAAGGCTTTCTGTCAACTAGTATCGTACATCCCGACCAGCTACCACACATACAACTCTTATTTCCACCTGGCCCATAAGACAGGCTGCTTCGGTTAGGCGAATTTTTGGATGACATCTCCCGATTGTTACCCCAAAAAGATAGCGCGTAAATAGTGACATTGCTTTCGTGGCTTTGAATAGTACGTGCTGGCCTATAAGATTGGCCGACTGAATGTTAGCTAGTGGGTTGTTTCTTGCATAAATTTGCAATGAATCACAAAATATGCAGTAAGAAAGTAATTGCTACAGACGGCATTGCATGCATTTACTAAACCACTATGTACAATCGAAAAGGAAAAGAGAAATCAGTTTTCGCCAAAACATAAGGATGGAAATGCATTATATCAAATCTGATAATAAGGTTTACCATCTTGGGCTGAGCGCAGACTTCGACACACACAATAACGTCAAATAGGTAAAAAATAGCTAGGACACAACTGTGTGTGCGCATCTTAATTTGAAATTAACATAATTACCCATTAACAATAACAAATTGGCACAAAGAGACGATCTGCCGCGAATGTTTTTTAGAAATGGTTCCATGCAGATACGTCGAAGGCGCTTTCTACGTAATGCGCGGGCCCTCGAATTCAGGGCATATTAATTGTTAAGACCCGTCGCATATTCCGTTTGAACAAACGCTTTATTTTTCTCGACTATCAGTTCGAATTGAAAAAAAGTTGTTAACTAGTAAACAGTGGTGCCCCACGCACAGGATAACGCCAAATCCTTAAGTCAATCTTTTTGTTTTGTAAAGAGTGGGCGTTATCTCCCATTTACTATGATCGACCGCAAATGACAAGAAAAGGAACTCGTGACTAAGGGCGTAGCACGTCTTACCAACAGGCCACAGAATTGAGGCCCAGGCATTTAACACTTTCGGGTTTCGTACGACTGACCGACGACGGTTAATAAGTCAGGAATGTCCAGGTTGATATCCCTTGGCTTTACCGCTGATGCTATTCTGCTTTGCATATACTTATGTCCGAGCCAATTTTAAAAAAAGAAAATATGTTTAAGCAAAGAAAGAATCATAGTTCGTGTTCTCTATATTCGCCACTTTCTTCTGCCTAGAGCGTCGTGCTACAAATGTTCTAGATAGGGACCTGTCTTTCCACAAACTGCATGAGCTTTTGCAGATTTTGGGATTTTATCTGGGTTCTTATTGAAATACACATATTCGTTCACGCGATTTTCCTTATTAAAACATTGTGACGCGCCATCTCTCCCCTGACGTATAGTGATCTCTTAGAGGTTAACATCTAATAGACGGAATTTATGTGTTTTGCCTAACACGTACGAATAGTAAAAGTTAATTCTGGTGCCGGCCTCTGACAAACGAGCTCAAAAAGCTTTAACGATCGGTCAGTTAAATGACGACAATCAGTTTTAGGAACTGAATTGCAGCAAGGATTTCTTTAGATATCACGAAGGAGGCGATAGGTTTGGAGGACAAGTAAATAGTTCATGCTATGTCGTTGTTTGATAATAATTAGTAGTATCCATTTGCCTTTAAGTTATAGTGCAAAGGGATGGTATAACAATAATAGGCTCAATATATTACACATTTTCGAATGTACTTATTGGATATGTTCTTGTTCAAATATACTTTAAGTAATCATTACGCATTATAATGTGAATAAATGTTATCTGGCTACGTGTCAAAAAACCTATGTTTATCTTTGCAGTGATAAAAGTTTAAACACGATGGGTGACACTGAACCCCATTCATAGCTGCGTCATACTGGGTTACAGTGAGCATATAATCGGACAAGTACAGTACCTTGTAATAACAGCTGATTTGAGTAGGTCTGCGAAGCAGCGTCCACCTACATTTTATTGCTGGTGATACGTATTCTAAGCGTCAGGGATCTTAACTAAAAACATTATCTGCGGACGCATCGCCTGGAAATGGTAACCATACCCAAGAGTCAGCCTACTTTTTTCCCTATTTCCAGGAACCATGACGTGTTTTTAATGGATCTGGTTATCAGAAGACGAGGTGAAGAGCATACGTAGCTTTCCATAAATTCTCGTCGGATCAGTACAGTTATCTACGAAGGGGGTACAAGTAAAATATGCAAGCGATAAGAGAAGTCGACAAAAGTACTCCTTAAAACAAAGGCGGGGTGTGGGACTGTGGGGGAGGGGCTGGGGGTGAGGTTAATAATAGTCATTGTCAGGGGCGGGGTGAGAGCGCAAGTGCGCGGGGGGAGTTGCATCGTTAGTCAGCCTTCGACCACGGTAGGCGCGGAGCCTGAACGTGGTTCTTCTGTGCGCATAAGTTTGGCTTTCGTTACCTAATGGCGGCCGCTTCCGCTGTTGCTAACAGACGCTTAGGGTAGCTCGATGGGACCTTATAAATCACACGAAATGCTTCGTTGGGGTCCACACGATGTCTGAAATCGACAACATGCGGCAGAATGGCGCTGCTTATACTCCTCGTTTCGCCTTTTCCTAGCCATGCCGGGAGGTGTTCGCTTATTCTTTTGGATAAGCGCCGACTCGTGCGACCAACATAACCTGCTCCCGACGAAAAGTTACCGAAAGCTACGTATGCTCGCCATCTCGTCTTCTGATTACTGCTATGGGAATTTTCGCAACTCTAAAACAGTCCAAGGATCTGGTTATGTTTGCTAAATACCAACAATAACGTTAGGGCCATTTACTATTGCCTTACATCTCGATAGGTATCTTTTTTGTACTTATCTTATCCAAAAATCAAAATAAAAATGAGTTGCTGCTGAATGGATCGCAAATATTATCGTGGCGCCTTGTACGTATGACACTATTCCCCCCCCCGTTTACATGCTTCTTAGAGGAAGAGCCAACTTATCAGCCAACTCAATGCACACTAACTTAACAGTTTCAATGCGCACCAGGTCTGATAGTGTGATTGTGTCTGGCTGACAGTCGCATATGGACCCCAAACCCATATGAAAGGCGCAGAATTGTTGTCTTTGGGGCGATTACCACTGGCAAGATCAAATGGACTACTTCAGACGCCGCTAACTGTATATTTGACAGGCACGTATGTTTGCACAAGCCACTTCTTTCATTAAAGTTTCTCTGTCTGTGTCGTTAGCCAACTCATATGGATTACTTCAGTTCTTTGGAAATATCAATGAGCAATTTTACCTAGACACAGGGCGTTACAATCGCTACAGCATAATCACTCCCTGGGTGAATTAAGGCACTTACTTTGTGCTAATGCATTACTTTGCAAGCCTAAAAAACCGAAGCGTCTTGCCGCGTCACTCGTCACGGTAAATCGACTATAGATTGTACGCATTGCCTGAAAACATCGAATCAAAATCGAAACCTGGGCGGGGTGCCCAGACCGGAAAACAACGCCTACGCCTGCTCATTTCCATGGAGAAAATAGAAAACAACGTGTGAATATAAGGCAGATCCGGTTAGTTTTAACCGGTTCTATGTCGATGATGTCGTTGTCAAACTTGACTGTGGTTTTGGTTATTGTACTTTCGGTCTCCGGTGCGTTGTCATAACGGGTTTTATTTATTCATTTAGTTACGTATTTATTCATTTTTTACTTAATGCACGATATGTACCAGTGTTCCATAAATGAAATCGCTTTCAGTACACGATAAGTACTTAAAGCATTAATTTAGAAAATATTAAGTAATTCAAAACTGTTGTCTTATTGCCCGTTATTTTTTTCAATATATCATATCATAACCCACAGTGTTGATGCACGACCATGTGCTGGCTTAGATGTTCCAGGCTAAACACTGAAATTCCTGGCCAAATAATAATTTACGAATTCTTAAATCGAATATGTGGACTTACCGATACACGTTTCTCTACCTTAAATGGTGATCTAGCCTATGCTAAAAATCGACACTTAAAGAAGATTACTTTGAAAAAACATTTTTGATTAATATCATGCCTATACCGGCATTATGACGAACACATGATCTCTTCCTTTGGAAATAAATTTAATGTATAAAGTCTGTCAAACTATAGCATCACAAATTCATAAGGTGCACTTTAGACATCACCCCATTTAAACTTCTTTGTACGCATTTATCCGTATAAGCGAACCGCACGTTTTGGCCATTTATATCATATGGTAGTTTTGTCTAGCGGTAAATGCAATATGCTACTTAAGTGCACGATCTGCAGTATATCTTTCTCCAGATGACATGCGCTGCATGCATTCGATTCAAAATCCCGCAATAAACCGCCTAATTGGAAATGCAGCGGTTGCCTTACAATTTTCAGATGCAGTTGCATAATTAACTACGGACAGTGAGTTTGTGTGCTAATAATCCGACCGTCTGCGCAAGGACGCAATCAAAAATATAGTCCCAAATGCGCCGACGTGGGGTGTAAACGATATGAGAGAAATGCTTCTTGAACATAGGCATTCAGTTGATATTTCAGGATGATGCGAAATCCACATTTGTTTAACATTCACGTCTATTCCTAATAGGGCCTGCCCAACAGGCGGAAGATATCAGCGTTTGTGAAGAACCATACGGTGGTTGTGTTGGTTTCTACGATAAGAAGGATAATTTCTCATCATTTTATCGATGCTTGGATGCCTGCAATTTTCAAAAAGGTTCGAATAATTTTCGAAAGTTATAGCTATCATTTTTTAATTGTTACACAACATTAACCGCTTTTCATGTTTTTAGTGCCTGGTTCGAAGCAGCTGCAAGGGTATTCCTGCACCAGTTATCGGACTCCATGCACTCCCCTAAACGTTTATTACGTCCAGTCGTTTAAGATTCCTTTTCTTGAGTGGACTACTTGTCTGGAAACTTGTCATGCGCTTTACAAAGGTAACGCTGATCGGTATTAAAAATCAGTGCCAATTTATAGTTGCTAGTAGAGATTGAGTGCGCATTTCATATAAAAAAATATAAAAAAATATTTTTTGCGCGTTATCGGACTTGCGAGGGATGGTGATAATCAACCGCAATGTTCATGAACAGCGTATTGCAACACACTGAACTATAACAACAGCCATTGTACTTCTTTGTTTTCTGAATGATTTGCGCTCCCAATCGTATCCGTTTTCTTGATTGTGCATAACCGCAAAAAAGTGTCATCTGATTCTCCCGTTAATGTCATGTACCAAAATGGCATTTTAGATGACGGAACCGTACCATTTAAGAACGAGATCTGCACGCAACCAATGCAAAATTGTTTCGATTTCGAAAATGAAGATGGAACTCTGGATGCGTTTATGGGGTGCTACATCGACTGCCAGGTTGCTAAAAATGGTAAGAAATTGGTTTGGCTAACACACGATTAAATATCCGTTGTTATTGCTTACCGTTTTTTCCAACTTGTTTTTTTAGACAATGAAACACGTATAAGTCGTGCATACATTTGCAATCCTACATCTCGTGCGTGCATTGAAACGGAATTCTTCATCTCATCGGGAGATCCAAACCCAGCCCTCAAATTGCGGAAGTGTTACAAAGAGTGTGCTAGTCCTGGTGGCACAGGAAATTGTATTATGCATTGAAACGCGTTTCAACATAGAACATGCGTTTAGCTAATTAAATTAGTTACAAAAGCCTCAACGAATATGCTCAGAATATTTGAAAACAGATAAAAAAGAACTAGATACGCTTACATAAGCCACGTCATTTTGGGAGTAATATTTTGTTGGTATAACTTGCTTGTTCATTAGTGTTTTGTCAGAAAGTGGCCCGAAAAATAAATTTATCCAATTTTACTTGCGCCCTATAGCACTTGGTCCGATATGCTTTAGTCATTTTTGTGGAAAATACCAGCTAGGATAATAATTGTGGCAGCTTATACTGTCAGAATTAAAGCTCTTCACGGCTGCATCCTTTTAAATTAAGAGATGAGTGTATCGTGCCACTTTGTGCAACAGTTCAGCATATGTGGCTAGACAATCCAGTCCTACTTCCTGAAGCAGGGGATTCATTTTCCCGGTCGCGATTCATTTAGAAGCTTAATGTGTTTTCCATTTTAACGTCGTCTTATTTTCCAAAATATAACAGAAACAGAAACCAGTCAGAAACCTGTACTTTTCAAATGTGATGTGGACATCAAGACATGCACGCCATGCGACGAGGAAGACGAGGGCTGTTCTGACTTTCCAGCTTGTGATGATAACTGCAAGAAAATTGGTGAGTGGTTTGACCTTGTATAAATTATATTTAGCCTTGTTCACATAAATCACTAAACTGTATACCCAAGCTTTTCTGATGCGCATTTTGGGATCAATACTTTGAACGGTAGCGCATTCATTTAGCCAACAGTTTTTTTCTCTTTTGAGGCGTTAATAATCTGCCCGAGTCAAGACAAAATGTGGTATATTTCACTACAGACATTTCAACGGTTTTAATTTAGGCAATACAAAAGTGGATTTTCAAAAGCCGATAAGTGCTGCGCTGTCATGCGTGCCCTTTAGTTTGCATGCTAGTGCATTAGTCTGTGTTGCAGCATAAAAGTCGGCGTCTAACGGAATAAACCATGGCAGTAGTCGATTGCAGATTGCAGTTAAGACTTATCTTAGTATTTTGCTGCATTTCTTTTACCAATCTCATTTTGGTATTTACAACAATGACGCTGTATTTCTACTGAAACGGCAACCGCGCATCAATGCACCGAGGGGCGTACTCTGCATGCGCTATAGAAGTTGATATATAACTGACCATAAACGTTAAGAAACTCCACTTAGGAGCTATACTACACAACTGCTCGACGGCATCTGATGCTTAATGTGATTCCGCATTTGGTTCGCAGCTAATAAAAAATACCGAACTCAGTAGGCATCGTAGTGTATCATCCGCGATACATACCTATTTGACAAACTCTGTTTTTGCCTTGTTCCTTCCAAATTTCCCGAAAGGAACTCACTGAAAGCGTATGTTCACGCATGCAATTGTCCGTTCAGTGAGTGGTTGAATTGATCAATATGCCTCCAATTAGCAGACAGGGACATTCACACCTTCATGTGTTTATCACCTTGACAAGTGCTTTTTGAAAAACCCTGCCATTTAGCCTGCTTTGATAAGACGACGTTTATCATGGGGAATGATTTCACAGTGTCCATTGACAAGTGCTGTTTACCGTGTCATGAGTCTGCTGCCTTTCTTAGTTAGACACAGGATTTGAACGTTTCTATAAGCAATATCATTTTGAATTCAGTAAGCGAATATTATATCTATGGTCGTTAGGTTTGCATCAAGCTTACTAACCCAGTCAGAACCTGTCCGTGCATTCGTTCAAAAAGTGGTGTTTGGTTGACCCCAGCGGTCGATGTAAAACCAAACCTTATGACCTTGAATACTGATTAACATAAACCTCTTTTGCTACCAAAAGCGCCTTGGTGCAATGCCGAACAAGCTGTTATATCACAATGCACACGATTATAAGTAATCGGGTATTTAGGCGCGGATAAGACTGGTCGTGATGGATTCTGTAGGAAGAAAGGTACTGTCTCAATGTTTTTGCTTGGAATCAGATATTTCGGCCTGACGTGGTTGAGGAGATGTACAGAGCATTTTGATTACGGCTGTTCATTTAGGTGTTTCTACAGTCGAAGCGTGATTTTGGAAAATTTGTTTCGTTTGACAGCGGATAATAAAGTAGGTGTAGTAAGCCACGTTCACATGATATGCCAAATGCGTTATACGACGTTGTTATCATTATCCTCAGCGCACCGACATTTTGGGGAGTAATTTGCCAAGAACTCAAAGTTGCATGATAAGTACCAGCTTATTTATCAAGGAAATCAAACTCGGAGTGAGAATAGTTCAAATATGAGGAAGTGCTGTAGGTAGGTAACTTGTCCAGTTCACTTAATTATGGAAGGAATGTTCGACTTCATTATAGAGGCGACCGGCCGCGTACTAGCCGGATGAATTGCAAGTATTTGCTCGAATGCGTAACCGGTCAATCAAAGCAAGCTGAACATACAAATATGCAAACTCGAACTGAGGGTCTTGCTGAGTTTCAACCGTGAATGTGACACCAAAGATGGGGACATGACTGGCAAACCAAATTATTAGCCACCATAATTCGTCAAGAACATAAAAATAATTTATTTCTAGTGAAAACCAAATTTCAGGTAAAAGTTGGCCGAAACTCCGAAATACGTTTTTCCAAAAGTAGATTACCTAGGCGAGGTTGAAACATTGACGAGCATGCCCCAAAACCATGCGAAAGGTATACTTCATGAATACTTATATCGATAAAAGCTAATGGGATACCTGATGTGGATTAAAATCATTCTGGAACTGACTACCTATTGAACACATTAATTTCCCCATTTATTCGATTAGACGAATGTAAAGAACTCACGACTTGCTAGGAGATAACGGTAAAAAATCATATTTTTTGTGCGCATGTTTTATAAAATATATTTAATTGGCACTGAAATTAAAAAATCCGTGCATAATTTCAACCTAATGTGGCAGTAAGGTTTACTGTGGCAGATCAAGAAGATGTACATTCCAAAGTCGGCATCATGTTTCTTATAAAATAGCACAGGAAGGGTTATTAAATATCCAAAAACCTTGAATAAATTCTTGCTAGTCAAAGGCCCATTTCAGATGTCATAAGCGATTTCATCTAAGAACAAAGCTTACGGTCGTCCGTCAACGACCCACACAGCCAACCATATACCCATATTCCAAATCATTTTATGCGGTGTGATTTGCAGGTTGATAGAAAACAAAGTTCAACTGGGGGTTCCCTTGGGTCGAAAGTAAGGAGCGAAGCAAATTGTATAATGAAAGCAGTAGACAGTGAACTTTCGATCCTCTTTCAATTGAGCATGCAGCATTATACTTATGTAAACTTTAAGGATCCGACTTCCAGGTGTGTTTTTATTTCATTCCGTAGGCGACACCTCAAGGAAAACTAGAAAAAAGGGCTGAACTCAAGCGCAATGCTTTAAATGGACCGAGGGTACTCCAGATCTTTACATATCCACCATAAGGAAGAATGACTTATGAGATGCTGGATGTGTCAGAATTATGACGTCGGCCAAACCAGCCTTCGACTTGTCAATATAAGTCTTTAAGGAGTGTTCGGACAAGCGTTTAGGCGGATACATGCAGTAGCTACTTTGGAAAGATTTGACTAGGTGTGTCCCTCGGTTCCAAAAACTGTTTAAACTATTGCTCAAACCTAAATAATCGGGGTTCGGGAACGACATCGACGGTTGCGCATGGAGCGATATTGTGAACATTATCCATCGGTTGAAGGTGACATCACCTAACACATTGCAAGTGGTATTGAGGACAAAATGCCGTTTGCCGAACTCTCATAGTAGGATCTCTATAGTGTTCATCGTTGATAAGGTTTGACATAGAGGGATCTTCCATACATACATGCAGAAATTGTGTTTAAATAATGCTTTATGCACACTCTAGGAAGAAGTAAGAACGTATGGGTGTCACAAGGTACAGTTAGTGACCTTACTCATGAAACGTGTGGAAATGTACGAATGATTGCCAATCACTCGCAACCTGACACCATTTCAGGAGTCCAATTTCTATACTAATTGAGGACAAGTTTAAAGGAATTAAAAACATAAAAAAAACATTAGAAATTTCGATTTATTTTGAATAGTGCAATATCCCGAAAACGTCAAAAATGGCTCTAATTTAGTAAACACCGTTTTTAAAATATACAAAACGCATTTTCATAACAGAAACATAGTCAATATGGAAGTAGAGATAAAATAACGTCTAGTAATAGTGCTTTTGCAAAGTTTACATCTAGACATCTTTTAATAAGTAGTGCGATGTCAAATATGACGGTCTGTCAACTGCATGCATTCTGAGTATAGATTCCAAAACATTTTCCAGTGAGTATTGTTATTTTTGGCGCAGTTGAAGTAAATGGTATGTAGTTCGACAAGGGAGGCTAGAATTTGCTTGATTTCACCGATGGGGACCTCGCAGGAACAAAAGTTTTCATAAGTTGACATTCCATGAGGCCGGTCGGTGCCTAATACATTTAAATAGAACTGGCAAGCGTGATCGTAAACGTACCAGTTTTTGTATATAGAGAGAAATTTTTTTCCGTTAAATCAATTTATACTTTTTTGTAGTTTTTGATTACGTGGTTTCAGATCGGCATCGAAATATTGTTGAATAATTTATATTTTTCCGTGCCTTTACCCGATCGTCCATAAAGACAGATTCTGAATTACCTGTCTGCTGAGAACTTTAAAATAATTTTATGTTTGAAGGCCTTTACCGAATTAGTGAGTGTTTGTGCTCTCCTTTTCACGAGGACAATCGTTTGGGTCAAATTTGAAGACTCATTAAAAACATCAAATTGCATTTTCGAGAAAAATGGCTGTCCACAGCAAAAGTATGCAAGAATATGGCTTCGAACAATAAGAAAACCTTCCTTACTAAGTTACCTTTTTAAGAAGTGATTCATTTTTGCACTCCGTTGACGAATTTCCATGTACTTTGCATTTTTGCACGGTGACACCAAGAAACATTTGACACTTTTGGCGGTTTCTTTTGCGTCCCTGAGAAATATTAACATTTTTCTACCGTAAACTTAAGACCGTGTTTTCCTCTATATACTGAGGCCATTTTTACCGTTTTTGCTAGCTTTTGGAGTCCGTTCTTCGATTTTCATTGCACAGCAGAGTGCTCATATAAATACTAATATTTTGAAATAGTGATTAATGTTTTGCGCGTTCTATTTCTGGATAAATTATGCGCAGAAGCTTAAATACGCGACATGTAGTGTTTCATTTGTTTAAAGCTGGAAATATTCATTCGGTGGTGGCCAACTATGTGACGTCAGGTAGAATTTTCCAAACGGCAAAACAATTTCAGCCCATTTAAACGAAAGAATCCCTATGTGCGTTATAACATCACTTTAGGACACCAAATCACACAGGTCTGCTAATTTAGCATCCAGAAATGCATAAAACCTCTGATTTTTCTAAAATGATCTTTGTATTAGCAGGTGGATAACCATGGTAAACGTCGGACATAAAATAAATTTTCAAGTCCGGCTAAATTTGTTTATTAAAACTGCCGCGGGTAAATTACTGTCATTTCAATGAAAAAGTCACTCAGATGCGTAACCGGAGCATAGAGCATGCAGTAGCATAGAAAATTGCACGAATATATAACAACGTCCATTTTCGCTAAAATGTACTGATATTTTACACGATATAATTACGTAAACACAATTTCTGCACAAGAAATGCACATTTTATTAAAGGAAGTGGATACGCGAAAAAAATGTTCAGTGTTGAAGTCCTCCAGAAATTCTCTCATCGGTTTTCACGCACTGTATGTGCATGCCGTCCGCAATTTGTCCTCATAAAGTAGGGAAATCAGAAGGAAGGTCTGGAGCGGATTAGTTGTGACGACACTATTTGCGCCTGATTGTCTGATTAAAGGTGCCGGTTAATCGGTAGTTTTAGAGACGACATGTTTATATGTAGCCTTAGGGCATTTCGATGACGGCTGGTTACACTCCGTTAAATGCAGTCGAAATTATTCCTACCAGAAGCAAGCCGACTGCTAGATTGCCGACTGTGATTATGTCTGCTGTATGTTACACAAGCAGGCGCATCATTCACAGTGACTTGCTCATGAATTAGCTAATACCGATGGTAGACTTTCACAGCATCTACCGCACTGCCTCATCCCGACATATCATATGCAGAAAATGTTAGCTCTAATTCACGGAAAAATGGGACCTTAATCTTCTGATGGGAAAACATATGGGCTAACATTATTCGAAATCATGAGTTATTTGCTGATTTTTCTCCCACAGAGAAGGGCGAAAAAAAATATTTACTTCTTCATTTACTTCATTATCTAAATCTTTCCCGACCTAGAACTTGATATCAAAGTACCTCAACCATGTGTCATCCAACGTGTAATCTCAGTGATAGATAAATTACTTCTAGT
>CACRXP010000599.1:328938-351327 GCA_902702965.1 Spirometra erinaceieuropaei
CACTTTCATACTGTTTGACCTCTTGCGGACCCATTTTCGCATGTTCTGTTGGTACTGGTTATTGTTTGAAAACAACCCATATGCATACTTTTGACATTTTCTGTTTAATGAAAAAGATAGCACCGACTTATGTGGACGTCTAGACAGGGCTGGAAAACAGACAATGCGCACCACAAAGGTTTTTTTTGTCAACATCGAGTGAAACTAGTTTACGATTTGGGATTAACCGTAAGTGGAGTGTTAGGTCTGAGTATTAATTATGAGCTGACGGCAGCGTTAGACAGGATTAATTTTTGAGTAGATGTAGGGGCTAGTGTTACCTGCATGGTTAGGGTTAAGACTCGATTTCAGGGAAACGTTTTGCTTTTATACAACAGTTATCTTTAGGGCTGGGGGAAACGAAATATTTTCCGTTTCCGGAATCATGAACAGATCTACCATCGTCACTCGGATGGCTGTTTCCGTCTCATTGTCCTGATTTGTCGTGTCTTCTCCACAACCAGCAGTAACCTTTCCTCCGTGATGATCAGTCAAACTATTACCCTGCATACATCACATCCACTTGAATCACACCCAGAGCTTGAACAAGTCTCATGTGCATACAGTATTATCCAGAAGACTGGATTTTTTGAGGCAGTAAGCGTGCTTAGCCCTTTATATGCGATGTGTGCTCCTAAACTGTCTCCTAAAGTAGTATTTCTAACCGTTTTATCTAGAGATCGAGCTGTTTTTTGTAAGTCCGGTAATATGGACTGCCATTGGACGGCCAATGGAAGATAGTACTGGTTGTCCGTGAACGTCGCACCGTACGTCAATTATACAAACAGGGCTTTGCGTATGATTTTTGCATGACAACACCAGTGTTTTCTAATGATCTTTGCCGACTTGTCTGCGTATTTTTAATCCTCTAGCATTAACTTGTTTATGTCAGGGTTTCGCTGTTCCGGGATTATTAAGGAGCGAATTAGTCGAATAGACATATAAGAAATCGCTGGAGAAGCGGCTGGATCCGATATCAAGACAGAGTCATGGTGACCGGATGCGTGGGAGGACGCAAGTGGTTCGCACGGCCCGACCCTCACTTACGCGCGCCACCAAACCAACTGGTTCACCCCATACACGTGAATAGGATTTTACACAAACAACAACGACCACAGCCCAACAGGGGCCAGAACTATGAGCTCGGGGACAGACATAGCACACGCATTCAGACCTTTTGACCGGAAACAAGACCCGCACCTGCGCAAGCCAAGAAAAACCTGGAATATGCGAAAGATGTATGGGTAGGTGAATGTAGGTTATTACTTGAGTAGATGCCGAAGTGAACTTCAGTAGGTGGGCTAACTCATGAAATGTCAACCAAAATTCCTAAATTAGTTTTCGATTTGAAAAGATTAATTAAATAGAGTTGGGAACTGATCAGCCTGCAACACAATCTATAATAATTCGGGTTACCCCGGGATGCATGCATTCGAAAAATCTTTTATCTGACCGCACGCGCAAACTGCTTTCTGTAAGAATGATTGCTTAAGTAACATGAATTTCTCTCATTGGTTTTCGCTTCCCTTAAATGTCCAATTATATTTCATGAAAAGCATGCATAAAAATATTTATTCTTTTTTCTCATTTAGTAGATGCTTACGTCTTTTTCCAATCTTATGCTCGGAAGAATTGCATTATTCTACTCGTATTTTAAAAACCCTCAATCCATATGTAACAGTAAAGTGGATTCAAAATTATTCGTGAATTAAAAAAGTCTTTGAAAACGGAATTACACTATTCCTTCGAGTATAAGATTTGAAAAAGGCGTAATTGTCTACTGAATTAGCAAAAAAATTATTTTATTATGTATGTTTTCCATGACAAATAATTGGACATTTAGGGTTACTGAAAATCAATGAGAAAAATTCATGCCACTGGAATTACCATTTTTACAGAATGTAGTTTTCGCATGCAGCCTGACAGAAGTCCTTTGTGAAGCCGATATCCTGAGGTAACTGAGTTATTATAGAAGTATGCGGCATGTTGGTTAGTTTTACAACGCTACTTAACTAATCATTTCGAAACAAAGGCGCATTTTGGAATTTCGGTTAACATTTTATGAGTCAGCTCACTTATTTTAGTTACCAATTTGCAAAACGTTTCAAATTAAAGGATAACATGGCCATCGATGATTGAGATGACGGTGCCGCCAATCTAACGGTATTTTAAATGAGATAGAGAAAAGTGCAGCCCGTAAGACCTTGTTATTCGCGATCAACGACAGAGTCATTGTGCAACGTTCAACGACAGACAATAGGGGAGAAGTAGGTGACAGTGCTAGTTTGGAAGACGATGAAGATGTAAGAGGTCACAAATTGCGCGGGAACGGTATTTGGTAATAGATATTCTGATCACGGAAACTCTGTCGGAGCAACCTATTCAACACGCTTCCTGTGGCTACAAAAAAAGTTCAGTGGCTCTACAAAATAGGATTTAAGGGTGCGAACGGTTGTCTATAAATGCATTAGATTGACAACCCCGACTCTTAAGACAACAGGAAGTGATGCTCGGCTATCAGTCAGATATTCAGAGAGTCAACACGGATATCGTATGAGACCATACCTGTCTTAATATCCCTTAATTACGTACAGGGCTTGACCTATCTCATGAAATGTTAGCTACAATTCTTAAATGTTTTTTTCGATTAGGAAGGATTACTTGGTCGCGGTTGTGAAAGTGATCATCATAAGGCATGCTCTTATGACATTTTAGACTTGGCAGGACGTTCGCTTTAAAATGCACTTCTTTTTAATCTCCTTTAGAGAGCGTGCTTGGTAAAAAAGAACTACTTAAATAGCGTGCATTTTTCCCATTGATTTTCGATGATCTTGGAAATTCAAATATATTTTATAGAAACCACAAACAAAAATATTCTTTCTTTATTAAATCAATAGAGAATCACGTCTTCTTTGTGTCAGGCAGCATCAGAATAACGACTGAACAAGCATATGCGGACTTTTATTAATACCCGTGATATTAATATGGTATCACCTTTTCGACCAATATGTCGCTCTTTTAAACTGAAAACAGTAGTTAAATTGTTAAGCGGTTATGTTTAACATTGTAGGGTTACGCGGTGAAGCTGGAAAAACGACAGGGACCATTTCGTTTCTGACCTGCTCAAAGGGATCGTAGCATTCCTCTTTGCATGCCATTCAAAACATATGGAGAGCGACAGTATTTCGAGAGCCAATTATCAGTTGTTCGCATAACGCCCTTTACTTGCTGCCTAGCCGCATTTAGAATATCGCCCATAGACTTGCAAACACATATCTAGAGGAAGTATTGTTAAAACTTGTAGAAATATTCAATGACTTAGATAAACCGAAAATTGGAAATAACATTAAAAAATGATATAAATATTGCAATGCGTCCGACATAACTAAAAATCACGTTACGCAACAAGCACCTTAGTACATACAGTAGATGTGCTAACTCATGTAATGTCAACCAAAAATTTTGAAATGCGTTCTGGTTTCGAAAACATAAATGAAATAGTGTTGTAAAACTGAGCATGATGCAGCATAAATCTATAATGATCCAGTTACCTCAAGGCGTCTGCTTTGAAAAAAAAACTTATTTTTGGCTGCATGCAAAATCTATACTCTGCAAAAAATGACTGCATAAGAAGCATGAAATTTTCACATTAATTTTCAATGCCCTTGAACATTCAATTATATTTCATGGAAAACACGCATAAACATATACATTCCTTTACTTATTTGGTAGAAAGTCACGTCCTCCTCCAATTACATACTCAAAAGAAGAGTATACTTCGGTTTCAAAAAGGTTTCTAATCTTGATATTTTTAATACCGTTAAATGCCCGTTCATGAATTGTCATGCATCTGCATTTATGAGTTTGGCTTGTAAAGCTAACAATATGGCTCAAATTCACTGCTTAATTTTCTGAACCTCATATAATCTCCTCTTAACAACGTAGATAAATGCATGGTTTTCCGTACACGGAAAATATACAGCTTGTAGTTTTGAAACCCTGAAAGCAAGTGTAACGGCAGGTCGGGTTCAAAAATATTCGGTAATTTAAAAAAAAATTTTAATCGAATTTTACTTTTTGAGTATGAAATTGTAGGAAAACGTGATTTTCTACCGAATAAGTAAAATAATGAATATTTTATGCATGTTTTCCATAAAATGTACTTGAATATTCAAGGGCATCGAAAATCAATCAGAAAATTGTATACCAAGTAAGTAGTCATTTTTTGCAGACTAACAATATTGCATGCGGCCGACAATAAGTTCTTTCGAAAGCAGACGTCCTAAGGTAACTAAATCATTATAATTTTAGGCTGCATCATGATCAGCTTTACAACACTGCAATATTTATCTTTACGAAAAGAGAACGCATTTCGAAATTTTGGTTGACATTTCATGAGTTAACACATGTACTGTATTATCATGCCAGATTTTAGTTGCATTAGCTTATAAAGCTTTTGGATTGCCGCTTCCTGTACTATACAAACAAAATTAAAAGAGCCGATTAAGGCACCGACATTTTGAGTCGGTTGGTAAGGTCTTAAAATGTGTTTAATAGACGACCGTAAAGCGATCACTTGCGAGCAGTTTACCATAGAATATTCTGTTTTTAACTGGATTCAGAATGTGCCGATTGAATGCCAGCAAATACTACTTTATAAGCGCTTTTCCATCCGGAAATGTTTCTCATTTCTTTGTTGACGCGTCTACCCTTCTTCGAACTAATCAGGCCCGTGTTTTCTACAAACTAATTTGCAAGTATCATTAGAAGACCCGTAAAATAATTGCGTTCCCTCTCTAATTCCATCGCCTCATTTTGGTTTTTACATAATGGTCAGATGCAACTCCAAGGCCAGACGGTTTCAAGTGCGATACAGAATCAAAGTCCTGTGTACTTTGCGAAGACGACAATGAAGGCTGTTCTGATTTCGCTAGTTGTCAGGACAACTGCAAGCGTGACGGTAAGTGATTGGCTGCGTTAATTTATTTAACCATCTGTACCAGCTGGATCGTTTTATGTGAAGTGATAAGCAGAAGTGTGTTGATGACGACCTTTAAATTTAGTGAGGTTTTTTTCGGACATTGCGACAACTACAATAGAGATAGACGTTATAAGTTATTCTTTTTCTTACGTTCGTTGCCCGTGGCACAGTTAACGTGACAATATGACCTTAATCTAATGCTACTTAGTAAAACTTCCCATAAGTGCTTGTTCACCGAAGACGTGAATTCGCACACATAATTCGATGTCAATCGATGAAAATCTGGTGTTTTAAGCAAGCGTGAAGATCATTTGTGCTATTTGTGATGGGCATATAAACAATTGCAAAAATCTGCTGCTAATAAAGACAGCAAAGCACAATTATCATCTCTATCCATTTTATTGTGCGCTGATTAGCAGAACGCAAATATATTTTGTTTTGCATCTCTGTTCAGTGTATCATATAACAAATAAAAAGCTCACTTCTGATTCTAAGATGTAGGGATTTGGTTGCAGGATTTACAATTATGATGTAGGCAGGCGCGATAAGTGTTTTCTAGGACACCTTTCAATTGGATTCAAAAGACTGAGGAAAAAGATGTACATAATGATTTTTTGACAAGGAATATTCCTTTGTACGAGGGTATCCAGCCAGAAATTCATTACATCTTTCGTCAATTTGTTTTTTTTAAAATTCGCATTCTTCGAAACTCTCCAGATACCACTTGCAAAACATCCTTTCCTCATTTTTTCTTTTTTACAACTGACTAGATGTCATCTCGAAACCGACGCTTTTTAAATGCAACAAGGGATCAAAGTCGTGTGAGCCATGCGAAAACGATGACGAAGGCTGTTCTGACTTTGCCAGTTGTGAGGACAGCTGCAAGGGTGGCGGTAAGTGATTGGCTGCATAAAGTAAGTTAACTCTCTACGGGCAGACTCAGATCATAGTACCTGCTTGCAGTCGTTGCCAAAAATATGTTGATAACGATCTCTAAAATATGCAATTATTTGCGCTTTTGCGGATAGGGCAGTGACACAGATGGAATGTGCCACTAATTTACCTTCAATCTTAAGAGTGAAATTGGCGCTTTAATTAATTAAATAATGTAAACATGCAGAACAGATTATTTCGTGTACGAGAAACGCTGTGAAAGAGTTGGAAGTTTGACGGATATTGTTTTCATAAAATCTACATTAGAATCAGCATAGATGGTAACTGCCGAAGCCAATAATTGATGATGTTTGCAAAAACTAGAAGGCATCCTGATGAACTCAACAATCTTTTTCGATTCAAGAATGTACTCCAGGCAAAGGATTTCAGCAGTAGATCTCATGCATTTTGGTGATAGAGAAGATTGTGACATAACATTCCGAAAGTTTGAGAGGGAATGTATATCCTTCGGCAAAGACAGCCTCGTTAATGTCAAAAACCAATAACCACAGCGAACGCCGTCAAATATCTTAATTTAAAGTGTTTGCAAATGATTGCAGAAAAAAATAAGACCTGGGCATTACATATTTAGCTAGAAATGATGGAATGAAATCGACGCCAGCGTACTCGCACTCAGAGAAATGGTGACACGAACCATTTTGCAATATTAATAGATATGCCTCCGCTGTTACTTGTTTGTTGGCTAATCTATCGTAAAGACGTGCAACTAGAGGAAAACTGACTACGATGTGTGGTGTGGTTGAAAATATGGCAATAGAGGCATTAACGTGGAGTCTATGCAAAACTGGAATAGGTTGGCTAATCTTAAGCCGCAACAACTGTGGGTATTTCAGATTACAGAAACGTAAATAGCAAATCCGTCTTGACATTGGGTGACCTCCTGAATACTAGGCTCGGGCATATAAACCATAACGTAAAGAACACATACACGGAAATAACTCCCACTCGTTTGGCAGTTAGCATAAGCCTATTTACATCAGATTTTTTCCGTCTGTCAGGTGCTTCAAACATAAGGAAACTGCGTTGATTCTCACTCATCGAGATCTTGATGGAGACGCAAACGCTGCAAGAGTGGCGTGCTGATAGACGATACTTAGGAAAAGTGAACGGCCAGTACGACTGCATACGGGGTGTCCACTCGTGGGCCGTCAAAAATGCCGGAGATATCGTTGGTGATGTCAAACTATAGAGCAATAGAGAAATTGCCGTATGCAACCAAAACGAAGTGCTACCGATGAACACAGCACTCTCTTCGACAGTGAGAATGCCGATTGGCGCGTGGCTAGTTAATCAAGCATTATCAGTAAGAGATTAAAATGTCAGTCAGTATCAGTCAGTATATTTGGTGTAAACGACAGAAGCCCTGAAAACTCCATTTAGAGGGTACAAATATAAGGGAAAGTATTTAAATTGCAAAGCTAATAATGTAACATAAAGGCGAAAGGGGTATTATATTCGCGAAATTATTGCGAAAAATCTTTGTTCACCGCATTCCGTCTGTGAAAATTTCAGTATGGACTAAGTTAGACGCAGAAAACAGGATCTGTTGAAATCGTGTTAATAGTATATTTATAGTCATTTCAGTAATCCGTTAGATCAGGCTTCGACAGTTTGGGTTGCCTTTCAGCAGGTAGGCATCAAGTTGTCTCATGAACACGTTGACGGTAGGGGAATTAACAAAAAACTCTGGCAAAGAGTTCCATTGGCGCATTACCCCCTGTGAGAAAAAGGAGGAGCGTTGAATTGTGTGGCACAGCTCCTTTTTAAGCTGGTAATCATGTCGTCTGAGATTGGACTTGAGTGTCAATTCAAAAAACGTTTCCCAGTCGACATCCATATTAAGTCCTTTTACCAACTGGAACGTTGCTGTCCTGCCTGTAGTGGAGGGGATAGAGCCAAGAGACTGAGCACGACACTGTATTCGACAGCAAGAATGCCGATTCCCACCGGACTAGTTGATCAAGCATTATCAGTAAAAAATCAAAAAAATAAACCAAGAGACTGTCCAATTGTCATTGGAACCTAAAAGCGGCACTCACTTTCTTCGAAATAAAGACGTAGTAAAGAAAAAGGCTATATATGTATTAGTATGATGGGTTGATCAAGGGGACAGACTAAGTGGGTTTATTTCACTGTGCAATAAGGGAAGGAGGTCGTTTTTAACAACACAGTTGCTTAATTGGAATCAAAAATTAATATTTCACAAAAAAATGAATAATCAATTTTACGTTTTTTTAGACATGAGAAATGTATAGCCATAATATAAGCTTCAGCGATTTTCTTACTTTTGTTTAATTGTTCGCTGTCTCTAATGCACTAAACGACACCGATGTACGACGTCAAAAACACTTATCTTTAAAATGAAAATGTACTGAACTTTCACCACCTCCAACATTGGGGATTAAATACAAAGTCTTCCTTATTTAGTAGCATTGTCCAATTTGATTGATAACTCGGTGTCATGTTCACTTTTATATGTTTATTATGGCGTTTTTTATCACCCAAGTTTAATTTATCTCCTAGGCAAGTACAGGTGTTTAAGGAAATCATTCCTTAGACAGATGCATTAATGGATAGAAATAAGTGTGATTCGTATATAAACAATTAGGCTATATTTCGTGAGACGATTGACAAGATTGAAATCACAACAGGACGTTAAGGTTGTCCTGAACACATAGTATGATCACTGCCTGTGCCATTTATATCGCGAATGGCGGAACATTTGTTGTTTTGAGCAAAGACAACACTGTCCTACCTGAGTTACCTGCACTTGCACGAGGCTGTGGAACAATGCATGACGTTAAATATTGCTGATGTCTATTCCAGTTGGAAGTGTGTGCATAATTCTGGAAAGTTAAAGCATAGGATGAAAAGCTGCAAATCATGCATTTGCTAGTTTTTTTATCTAACACATGCACTTCAGTCGACGCCTGAATGATTTGCTTGTTTTCCCACATTATTAAATTTTAATTTTTGAACTTCTTGTGCATTGTCAGGTTCCATTCAGAAGCCCGAGCTTTTTAAATGTGACATGGAAACCAAATCCTGCAATTTATGCCTCGACGAAACGAAGGATTGTTCTGACAAACGCACTTGTGAAACGACCTGCAAGATTGTCGGCGAGTGTTTTGAGGGAGTCACGCAATTTCAACATACCTAGTGACAAAAAGATACGACATGATTCCATAAAGATATCTGTGTGCACTGAACCGTACCGACTACTGCGTATCGCTTAAGTTAATGAGTTCGGTAATAGGTTTTTTTGTAGCCAACAAACATGTGTGCGGTGGAAGCGTCTATATTTCCTCTTGAGAAAGGGGGACAAAATCATACGCATTCGTTTAACCATCATCACGACAGACATAAGTTTATCACCAATCGGTGCATAAAGAACATGATTGTGAAGTAGCAAGTTAAGCTGGCCAAGAGATAGGATAAAATCAGTTAACAGATTCAGTTGCGATTTACGGAGTTTCCTTATTTCCAGTAAGTCGAAAGATGGTGCAATCAAAAACTAAAAACATTGCTGGTCTGAAGCACTATTGGATTATTTTCCATGATAATCAGTCGCACAGCCCTAATAAAATACTCTAACCAAATCTGAATTTTGGCGAAGATATTCAGTGATCTGCCACTGACTGCAGATTCCGATTTCATAAACACACTGCACTTGGTGTGAGCTATCTTATTCCGGAACTGTTTGCATTTTTCACTTCAGTACTTTTTATATATTTTGAATGGTTAGACCCTAATCAAAAACAAGACCTATACAAATGTGATCAGGAGTCCGAATCCTGTGAACTATGCGACGAGGCGGACGAAGGATGCTCCGACTTCGCCACTTGCGATGAAACCTGCGCAGGCGTATACACGTAGATGTATCATGACAAAGTCGATCAACAACTGCGAAAGAAAGATTGGCACCCCTCCCCCGTTTTCTATCGCAAATTGAATAAAAACCGTTGCCTTTCTTTTGCTTTTTTGCTTTAGGAATTTATCGTTAAGTTGTATTTTCCCCAGTCTATGTGTTCAATGATGCCGGACCTATTATCTTCATAATGCATTGACGAAAATAAAGTTTATTAGGGTGCCTTTTTTCAGTCCACTTGAAATGGCCATCTGAATGTACTGCCAAAAAGCAGCAAACTATCCATATTCGGATGAGGGATGTCAATCATTTCGACTCCGTACATAGTGAATTTCGTGTTTTCATTGACGATCTGTGGTATATGGCGCTTGTAGGAAGTTAGTTGATGCTTGATCCTCAGTTTTGAACAGCCACGGCATGCAGCAAAGCACGCCAATTTTAAAGCAATTATCCCTTAGAGATGTCATAACGTGTTTCAAAAAGTCAAGTGCCCTAATAGCTGTGCTATCGGTGTTATGAAACTAATGATCATCAGTCAGCTACGTCAAAGGCAATAATGTTTACTAAAGTTGTATTTAATGTTTGAAATGCATTTATGCCTCACATGTACCTTTATTCAGACCTCAAAACCATCTAAGACCATCAGCTGTATGTTTATGTAAATAAATAATAAATACAAGTATTATTGCCTACGTACTTCTTGGGCCCTTTTTCACCACTTCAGAAATCCGCACATATTTTGTGAACCTGTAAGCAACCTTGATGATTTAGAGGTTACGTGCACTGACAGTTCGTTATTTTTGTGACTGGGTTTCATTTGTTCAAAATAGAAAAAAATTCGTCATTGTATCTCTACATTGCGAACTGCGTGCAGGAAGTTTTTGATGCCTGCCCACATAATTGTGCAAAGCCCTGCTTCCACGGGCTTATAAAACTAATGTTATGTTTACTTGCAATATTGCATAATGCTTGTTTGCTCATGGTTACATACAGTATGCATTTTAATTAAACCATTACGAAGATAACATTAAATCGTTACAGGTCGGCATCCTTGGGTAACTGGATAATTATAAAATTGTGCTGGCCAGATAATCAGTTTTACAACCCTAATTAATAAATATTTTAAAAACGATAACGCATTTCGAAACTTTGGTTAAGATTCCATGAGTTAGCCCACCAACTGTATGTGCGGTGGTCCACCTACTTAAGTATTTTGAGTCGGCGTGATTACGTTGGCATGGTGTTGCTGTGCGTTGTACTAGGTGTTCTGTTGGCGGGCATGTTTCCTTGTTGTCATGTCTATCGTTTTTGGTTTAATGTCTGTGATCCTTCTTGAACATCGGCCAGTCATCCCCTTCTAACACACATGTCAGATGTTTAAGGGTTAAGGTTTAGGGTTGTGGATAAGGGTAAGAGTTAAAGTGTTAGGGTTTGGGTCGGGGTTATGGCTAAAGTGTCATATGAAAGGATACGGGATTAGGGTCTGCGGCTATGGATAGGCTAAGGGGATAAAGACTTAGAGTTAGGGGCGTTGCTCGGCCTTACCTGTTGTGATTATTTACCTCACGTGCGGATACATATCCACGTCTTACTGACAAAAAGCATTTAACATACAAAGACCACTGCATCATGTCGCGGAGCGAATGTGTGATGTCTTTGTCAACACCGCAGTTTCGCCAATCACTCCCAGGGAAGTCGAAACTACCTTTACTTTGGGCATTTAATGCAATGACATTTAGCTTAATTTCTGTTATATCCGGCAGCTAAACACAAACCCGGTTCCGAATGATTTGTCCACAAAAATCGTAATATATACTTTCCAGGATGCTACAATTGGTTTTGTCGTGATGCCTATCGGGCCATTATTATTAGTGTTGTTTAACCTTTGAAATGTCCAATTATTTGTGTGCTCCTACGTTAACTATGTGCATCCGTCTGGAAGTCGTTTGATGTGCCCATGGTGGTATGCATCGGTGTGCGCCCTCTAACTGCGTCCTGTGTGACCAAGGCTGCGAGATTTTGCCTAACCGGCTACCGCTGTTACGAAAAAAAGTGCATTACCTAGACTGAGAACCACTTGCCTTGGGGATTATTGTTTTGTTATGCACATGGTAAGGCGCAATGGAATTAGCACACAAATTCAATACAGATTGCTGCTGCTTTATGGGAAAATATTTACTTTAACGCCAGAGCTAGCAGTACTTTGGTGAAAGAATAAAAAGCAGTATTGGTGTGTACATTAATTTCCACTAAATTTACTGTGATAACAAGAAAAGCAAAGTTTCAGCGTGTGCAAAGAGATAATATTATCAACAACGGCAAACATGTCACCTGAGATCTTCACCCATATTACATGAAGCATGACATTGAGCTTCAATCGATTCATTAAATAAAGCTAGTTATTAGGCGTTGCTTATATCCGATCTCACTTTGAAAATGCTGATAAGACACGGACAGTCTTGACCTTGTTCATTGCCGATTAACTGCCTCATGTATTGTGATTTTAGTTGTGTTCACTGATTGGCCATACCCCTCACAACTGTGTAAGGCGGCGGCAGAATATGGATTAAACACGCATGTATGGGCCATTTACTAGTACCTGTGCTAATAATATGGAATCCACTTACCCTAAACTATAACACTAATTGTATCTCCGTAATTATTGAATATTACCCGCAGTGGCTGATGGACCTCGCCTAAATATTCATATACAAAAATGGGTTCTCGGCCTATAGACCTGGCATATACTGATCTTATTAAAGTCCGCAGTTAATTTTTGAGGAAACTACAAAACAAATGTTTCTATGTTTTTTTGCCAAATTCAGATTCCCTTCGAATAAGAAAATTATGAATTCAATCTCTAAAAGATTAATCACGCTATTGGCCATTAGGCTATGCAAACTGAATTGAAGAACCACTCATCGCAACTCACCGCACCGTGGACAGTTCTTTGCGTTAAACGGATAGCAACACTGCAGATTAAGCCCCTACTAAAATAAGGCACGAAATGGATAATCTGCTCAAGTCCAAAAATAGTATATAAATCCACATTTATGTTGCCGTGTTGGCATTCAACGATGATTGCATATACAACAGACAGGGTTGCATTTTAAACTTCTTGGATTAAAATATTGTGTGCTTATGTCACGCCGTTCCTCAGGAAACCAACGAACAATTCGTTGCCAGATCTGTCGCACCTGTTTCCATGCTTGCGGATGCGTTTGCTTTTTTAATTGTACATCCTCCTCCTTCTGACCTGACTGGAATGACTACCAATTGAACGATTACTTGAACCTCACAGTCGCTCCAGTACATAGGTTTATGTGGAATGGCGGACTGGTTGTCTGCCAGGCCACAATAGCCCCTCCATGTTGTCGCCTATGTGGCACTCCCAATCCTAGAGACAGCCTGACAGCAGCATTTATCGTCCGTGTCATTTGTTAGAATCTAAATCCTGCTCAGTGTGCATTGTCGATGAAATGTGCTGTTTCACGATCTCGTCGCGTCAGTTTAGCTTCCAAACAGCGCACTCTTATTTTTCGTTGTGGCCGCGGGAGTATGATGATACGTCCATTTGTGTGTCAGACTATGCCAGTCGCAATAACTGTGTCTTAACACCGGTCTCTGGTTGAGGAAACATACGGCGTGCTTTAGGTCATGTACCGTAAGTGGGCGTAGTCATGAAATGTCAGCCGTAATTCCGAAATACGTTCCAGTTTCGAAAACACAAATTAAGTTTAGTTGTAAAACTAATTATAATGCAGCACAATTCCACAAAACGCCAGTTATCTTAGGGTGTAGACTTTGAACTGAACTTCATTTAAACTGCATGCACGAACGACACTCTGCAAAAAATACCCACAAAATTATAGAATTCGTGTCAAATAGTTGTTGTGGACAAGGGCGTTTGATGTATGCCTAGTTGTGGATAAGGCCATGCCAGTCACATGCGCCGACTTCCGTCTTGATTCCTAATGACTATCTTAACACCAGTTTCAGGTTGGGGAGGCATAGAGAGTGCGGTAGATCGTGTATAAAAGTTAGTCACCTAAATCCTGAAATGTGTTGAAATGCACTTATGATTGCCAATCACTCGTAAACGGACACTATTTCATGAGTCCAATGTCTATATTCATTAAGCACAGGTTTAAAAGAATCAAAGACATAAAAGGTATATTATAGGCAGTGTTGTGTTGTTAAGAAATGTCAATTTATTTTGAAAAGCGCAATATCTTGAAAACGTCAGAAGTGCTCGAAGACGAAGGTAGGGTCTTCCGGAGAGCCTATCTTCGACTTCAAATAATCAACCCAGATATCTCAACTTTGCCAATCCGAACGTTAGGAGTAACACTTATTTAGTAATCTTTTGTTTAAATATATAGAATGTATTGTCATAACTGACACGTAGCAAATATGAAAGTAGACATAAAATAACGTCTTAAAACAGTGTTTAGGAACGCGAAAGGAACGCCCAAAAATGTTAATTTTTTTTCTTGGACTCATCCTGCAAAAAATGCAAAGGGCACACATATCCGTCAACGGAATGCAGTAATAAAGCACTACCTGAAGAGGTCACTTATTACGGAAAGGTATCTTATTGTTCGAAGGCATATTTCGTGCTGACTTTCGTTGTGGACATTCATTTTTCTCGAAACTGAAGTTTGATGTTTGAATGAGTCTTCAGATGTGACACAAACGACAACCCTCATGAAAAGGAGCGTCCGAACACTCACTAATGCGGTAAGTGCCTTCAACAATAATTTTATTTTGTAGTTATCAACGGACAGGTAATTCAGAATTTGTCTTTATAAACGAACCGCTGACAACACTGAAACTGATGAAGTATTCAGCAATATTTCAAGGATGATCTAAAATTCCTCGAAATATAAAATGCAGGATAAGTATAAATTAAGTTAAAGAAGGAAAAGTTCTATCCAAAAGCACAAAATGGTATGTTAACGACCACGCCTGTCAGTTCTATTTAAATTTATTAGGTACAGACCGTCCTCATAGCATGTCACCTTATGAAACCTGTTGTTCCTATGACGTCCACATAGGTCAAATCAAGCAAGTTTTAGCTTAACTCGTAAAATTCCATCACACTTACTTCAAAAAATCAAAAAACACGAATCTCTGAAAAACTGTTTTGGAATCTTCACTCGGAATGTAAGCAGTTGATAAACCGTCATATATTAAATCACGCTGCTAATTAAACTATATGTAAGCGTAAACGTAACTAACACACTGTTATTAGACGTTATTTTATGTCTACGTTCATATTTGCTACGTGTTAGATATGAGAAAACATTATGTTTATTTGAAAACGAAGTTTACTAAATTAGAGCCACTTCTGACATGTTCGAGATACTGTGCTTTTCAAAATATATCGACGTTTTTAACAACACAACACTGCCTATAATATTTCTTTTGTGTTTTTGATTCTCTAAAACTTGTGCTTAACGAACATAGACATTTGACTATTGAAATGGTGTCCGTTTGCGGAAGATTGACAATCGCTCCTAAATTTCGACACATTTTATGAGTTTGGTCATTAACTCTATGCATGTATATATGTATATACATGTGTATACGTGTATGCATACACGTGTGTATGCATATAGAACACCGCGAATATTTAATTAGCGACAAACCATCGTGCTTCTTTTAGACGGTTATGTGGCAACAGTAGGCATCTTCGAAACCGATGGTCGGACGACTATATTTATCTGAAAGTACAAATTGTGTAATTATATCTAAACCATGTCATTGCCGGAAATGTTATAAAAAATGGTCTTAATTCCATCAATTATGATAGGGCATATATGGTGGGTTATAAACCCAATACCACTAAAGACTATAAATTACAAACGCGTCATTCAAATAATTCAATGCAAATTTACTATAACACGATCACAATAGTATCATCATCCAACATACTGCCAAATACCAGTTGGTTCTTTCGAAACTCCTAAATCAGTTTAACCAGATGCATGTTTAAATGGACAAGCTTGCTGCATGTTACCGCTTTTGCAGTATGTTAATGTGGTTCAGGCATCGAATGATTTATCGCACCTCTTCGAGCAAACTTCCACAGCGATCTCTATCTTCATGCGCAAGGTTATTTTGAACAATAATTACTTTAGTTGTACAATAGATTTTCAAGCATTTGAAAGTGAACACAGCTAGCTAAACAGATCCCAAATGAGTGAGGTTCGTCTATGAATAGTGAATTGGATACTCACCGAGTTGGCGATCACATTAGATGCATCACATTCCGCAGCTATCCGTTGAATAGCAGAATCATCAACTTCGATCACGTTCATAAATGTTTGACAAATAAATCGAAAACGCTCATATATTTGCCATTCAAACAGGACTCATGAAGAACTGTGGGAGATAGGAGGAGTTGAGTATACTTCTTTTCACACAAGCAGAATGCGGTAACACGGGGGTAGAGGAATAAGAGATGATCAGGGTGGAGAAAAATGCAGATCGTGAAAAGGTGCATGTATTTAACCAACTGTTGGTCCATGTATGCTAGGACCTTGCATATTGTGCTCTGTGCGCTCATAACCGAAGTGTTTGCGGGTTATTTTGGTAAACGCATTGCCTTAGGGTCTCAGTATTGCAAATACTGGTGTGAATATGTAATTATTTTGGGATTTTATCCGCTTGACTATGACAGTAGAAAGGGTATTAAGATGAATCGCATAAATATGCTTTGTTGTTTTTAGGGCAGCATGATGTGTTTATAAGCGATTAATATTTTATTTAAGCGTGGACTTTATTAAAAGCCTCAAGAAAGAGGGGATCAGGCCCAGTGAAAGTATCCGCGGCTTTTCTGTTTTCCCTGCTTTTTGCGGCTTTGCTTGGAGATAGTTATAAATTAATTTGGGTGAAATTTCTTTATTTATGTTACTGTTATCTCTCGGGGCAGTAAATAACTGTGTAGTGAGGGGGATTGGAGATCCCCGTTACTAACTATTTTTTTGAGCTTAGTTTTATAAGTAAAATAGTTTGGCAGTGAGTTATTCAGGTCAGGGGAAGGTGTGTTTTAAAGGACGATCCGCCTGTTAATTTACCTCGGCTATGTTGGTGCATATGTGGTTGAATATTATTGCTTAGTTGCTTAAATTTGTGTATTAATATTTAAGCTAATTCTATGTGCTGCATGTTGGCGTTCTTATGCGTTACATTTATAAGCTTTATGCCTGTAATTGGTTTATGTTTTAGGACCTGATAGTAGTACTAAATACGTTTGTTGGTGTGAAGGTGGTACACACTACCCGTCACCCTCGATAGTTTTACGGTAAGTCGTAAAAAGGTTGCCCTAGATGAATCTGGGGTTAATTGCTATTATGTATTGATAATGGCTGTAATGAAATTTTTTTGCTTTACTATGACATATTTTGTTATGTTGTTGCTCTTTGTGTTTTCATAGTGGTGTTTGTTGTGGACTATTGTGCCAACATTGATTGTTTTGGTATTGTGTAGATTGAATGCTAAATTTATAACTGCTGGTTTCAAAGATTTATCTCAGGAAACCATTAAGGTTGTTGGTCGTCAGTGATATTGGAGTTAGGATTTATCGGGGGGTTCTTTTGATTCATTTTTGTGTAAGGATGAGTTTCAGGTGGATTAGCCATTACCGTTGCGTTATTGTGTTGTTTACCGGTTTTTTAGTTTTGTCTGAGGATGCTATCCATTATTTTGCTGTACCCTCACAATAGATAAAGATGGATGCTATACCGGGTCGTATTAAATCAATATTTTTTGTGTCTGACCGTTATGGCGTTTTTTGTGGGTCATTGCAGTGAATTTTGTGGTGTTGGGCATGGATATATGCCTATTGCAATTGAGGTTATAAAGTAGTAGTATTTTCTACTTTGCTGTATTTATAGAACAACAGCTTTTCGTGCTGTAGGTGGTAATGTATTTTTACTAGGTAGGGTGGTGACCACGCTTGCAGTCGATGAAGATTGTTTTGGAGGGATCTCTGGTCGTTAGGACTCTTAATGACTCGCCAGAGCTTAACGTCGTCAGCAAACATTATTTTGCCACAGTCGAGTTCCTGAAGGCTGTCATTAACATAAAGGAGGAATAGCAAAGGTCCCAGAACTGAGCCTTGAGGCACACCACTGGTCACGCTCACCCATTCTGACATATCATCACCGATGCAAAGACGTTGTTTCCGACCAACCAGAAACGCCCCTGTCCAGTTCAGAAGATCTCCCCAGATGCCGATGGCGCTCAATTTCTGAAGAAGGCGTTGGTGCGCAACAGTTTCGAAGGCTTTGCGAAAATCGATGTACACGACATCAACTTCAAAACCCTCTTCTAGGGCCCGGGTCCAGATCTCCAGACAAGCTATCAGATTAGAGAGGCAGGAAGGTCCTCTCCGGAAACTATGCTGAAAATCCTGCAAGAGTGTATTTTCTTCACAAAATTGCTTTATGACACTCTTTACTAGAGCTTCCATCGTTTTCCAAGAGAGGCAGGTTAAGCTAATATGCCTGAAACAGCTTGCTGCAATCCTCCAAGGCGCGATGATGTTTTTATATGTTTCCTTGTTTATAATGGTGTTCTTGGGGTTTATTTCGACTCTAACTCGTTTTATCCGGTGTCTAATTATTTTGGAAAATTTTAAAGTATTGTTGTTGCAATTTAGTCTATTGCTTGGCTTTTGGGATAGTCGTGTGGTATTTATTCCGTAAATGTCTGTTTGAACTGTTGAGGTCATTGTGGGTCTTGTGGTTTTAACAGGGGTATGGGAGTGTACAAGTTCATTGGATTCGTTTTTTAGGTTTTACTTTGTTGTTTCTTATTCCTTTATTATACTCAGTTGGAGTGGGTGTGTTTGGATCTGTTGTTGTTGTTGTTGGTAAAGTTTATTTTGTTTTAGACTCTGTACCTTTTTATTTGGTCTTATTAATCTTGATTTTATTATACTTATCTTATGTTAAAGGGAGTACCTTCTTTAAATTACGTGCTTTTAATAGTGAGTGCATTTTTATATACGCTGCCTTGGCTTTTTTATTTTTTTCCAAGGTTCCTTTATTCCCATTCCATACTTGGTTGCCTATAGTTCATGCTGAAGCGACTAGGATTGTTTCAATGTTTTTGAGTGGTTACATTATGAAGTTGAGGATTGTTTGTTTTTATCGTTGTACTCCTTTTGTTTTCTTCTGGTAGTTTTGTTGGTTATGTATACCTGTGTTGTCTTTTTAGTATTTTCTTTTAAATAACGGCTTCGGGTGTGTTAGACGAAAAGCGATGGCTAGCTTTTTCTAAGATTGTTTCATATTTTAATACCTTTTTTAAGGTTTTTTGTTTGTGATTGATCGGGTATTAATTTATCTTTTTTATTGTTTGGGGCCTCGGTTAGGTGAATGACTTCTGTTTGGTTTCTTGTGACTTTTGTATGATGTTACAAACACTCGTAATTTGGTTCTTTTGGAGTCTAATGTTGGTGGGGTTTACACAACTGTAGTTATTGTCTTTGGCTTACTCTCGTTTTGTTCTTTACCTCCCACAATTCAGTTTTTGTGTGAGGTAGTTAATTTGTCTTTCTCAACATTTGCATTGATTTATCTTTGTTTTTATTGTTGTTATTTATTTGTGTTTTAGGTCTTACTGATTTTGTGGGTGGTAATTGGGGGTTGATATTTTTACTGAGTGGCCTATTAAAATCTCCTCTTTTAGTTTTTTGTTTCAGCTTGGTTGTGTTTTGTTAGTATTTATGCGGCATTTATTGCGTTAATGTCTGTTTCAACTGTTGAGGTCATTGTGGGTCTTGTGGTTTTAACAGGGGTATAGGAGTGTACAAGTTCATTGGATTCGTTTTTTAGGTTTTACTTTGTTGTTTCTTACTCCTTTATTATACTCAGTTGGAGTGGGTGTGTTTGGATCTGTTGTTGTTGTTGTTGGTAAAGTTTATTTTGTTTTAGACTCTGTACCTTTTTATTTGGTCTTATTAATATTTTTCGTAGAACTATATAGACTTTTCTCTACTATTTGTCGTGTAGGAGGGATGCGTAGCATTTCCTTTTCTTAGCCTGCGGTCAGTCTTGAGATTTGTGTGTTTTTTTAGTCATCTAATTCTGTTCCTGTGCTTTTATGAGGTTTCCATGCTTCCTTTACTATATTTAATTTGTTGTAACTATCCTTATTCTGAGCATTTGATTGCGGGTTAATATTTCTCTGTTTACTTGCTATTTTCGAGACTGCCATTAATCTTGATTTTATTATACATATCTTATGTTAAAGGGAGTATCTTCTTTAAATTACGTGCTGTTAATAGTGAGTGCATTTTTATATACGCTGCCTTGGCTTTTTTATTTTTTACCAAGGTTCCTTTATTCCCATTCCATACTTGGTTGCCTATAGTTCATGCTGAAGCGACTAGGATTGTTTCAATGTTTTTGAGTGGTTACATTATGAAGTTGAGGATTCTTTGTTTTTATCGTTGTACTCCTTTTGTTTTCTTCTGGTTGTTTTGTTGGTTATGTATACCTGTGTTGTCTTTTTAGTATTTTCTTTTAAATAACGGCTTCGGGTGTGTTAGACGAAAAGCGATGGCTAGCTTTTTCTAAGATTGTTTCATATTTTAATACCTTTTTTAAGGTTTTTTGTTTGTGATTGATCGGGTATTGATTTATCTTTTTTATTGTTTGGGGCCTCGGTTAAGTGAATGACTTCTGTTTGGTTTCTTGTGACTTTTGTATGATGTTACAAACACTCGTAATTTGGTTCTTTTGGAGTCTAATGTTGGTGGGGTTTACACAACTGTAGTTATTGTCTTTGGCTTACTCTCGTTTTGTTCTTTTCCTCCCACAATTCAGTTTTTGTGTGAGGTAGTTAATTTGTCTTTCGCAACATTTGCATTGATTTATCTTTGATTTTATTGTTGTCATTTATTTGTGTTTTAGGTCTTACTGATTTTGTGGGTGGTAATTGGGGGTTGATATTTTTACTGAGTGGCCTATTAAAGTCTCCTGTTCAAGTTTTTTGTTTCAGCTTGGTTGTGCTTTGTTAGTATTTATGCGGCATTTATTGCGTTAATGTCTGTTTCAACTGTTGAGGTCATTGTGGGTCTTGTGGTTTTAACAGGGGTATGGGAGTGTACAAGTTCATTGGATTCGTTTTTTAGGTTTTACTTTGTTGTTTCTTACTCCTTTATTATACTCAGTTGGAGTGGGTGTGTTTGGATCTGTTGTTGTTGTTGTTGTTGTTGTTGGTAAAGTTTATTTTGTTTTAGACTCTGTACCTTTTTATTTGGTCTTATTAAAATTTTTCGTAGGACTATATAGACATTTCTCTACTATTTGTCGTGTAGGAGGGATGCGTAGCATTTCCTTTTCTTAGCCTGCGGTCAGTCTTGAGATTTGTGTGTTTTTTTAGTCATTCAATTCTGTTCTTGTGCTTTTATGAGGTTTCCATGCTTCCTTTACTATATTTAATTTGTTGTAACTATCCTTATTCTGAGCATTTGATTGCGGGTTAATATTTCTCTTTTTGCTTGCTATTTTCGAGACTGCCATTAGTCTTGATTTTATTATACTTATCTTATGTTAAAGGGAGTATCTTCTTTAAATTATGGGCTTTTAATAGTTAGTGCATTTTTATATACGCTGCCTTGACTTTTTTATTTTTTACCAAGGTTCCTTTTTTCCCATTCCATACTTGGTTGCCTATAGTTCATGGTGAAGCAACTAGGATTGTTTCAATGTTTTTGAGTGGTTACATTATGAAGTTGGGGATTCTTTGTTTTTATCAAGTTGTAGCAGCAATGGGAGCAGGGACGGTGACTTGCGCAGGGGTTTATAGTGCCGGGAGACTTGCGGATTATCTACCTACACTCCCTCCTCCTCCTCCGCCCGAGCCCGGTGTCATGACAGAGTCAAGAAGACCGGAGACGAGGGAGGCCGCAGGTGAATGGCTCGGACGGATCCTCATTTTGGCGTTCCACCACACCCCCTGGTCCACACAACAAATAACCAGGATTTCAACCAACCCAACAGAGATTTGTAGGCTGGCACGGCCGAAGCCGCACCTGGGCGTGCCGCCAACGCCTGGCTCGGATCCCACACTGTGATGGGTGTGCCATAAAGGCCACATTAAAAAGGAGCCATTGCAGCCCGACTCTCAGGCCGCCTCCGGTCAAGGAGGAGGTCCAAGTTAGCCCGTCAGTTGGCAACCTTCCAAGCCACGGCTTTTAGCGCACCGTGATAGCTTCAAGCGCGTCAGATCGTTTGTAGTGAGGAGAGAGTGCGCTGAGTCGTCGACCTCACTCTCCCTTCCCACTGCCACACCCCAGCCGCTGTCCGAGCCGGTCAGCAGACTGGAATGGGGAATGGGCGCGGTGGCTGTCATGGTCGAATGACCATGACTGCGCGCGCCACGGCATGACCTGGCCCCCCATGCACACAACACCAGGATTTCACACAATGGGGGTTGAACGGCGTGTCTCTCACTTGCGTGAGAGTGCCGTGGAAGGTGCTGTTTCAGCCCGTTCCCGGCCCACCAGTCCGCCACTCCACACAACACA
>CACRXP010000600.1:23173-73407 GCA_902702965.1 Spirometra erinaceieuropaei
ACAATGAGTTATTCCGTGGGTATTTCCGATGATGGAGATTTAACGACTTGGGTTAATCTGTAACTATTTTGCAGCCTCTTCAAGAGGCGACTGCTGCATAGGCATCGCTAGAACTGACCGTTTAATCACGGTCTCTTTATTTAACCTATTCGCGTTCTACGAGCCGCGTCTGCACTATGGTTGTGCCGTGACAGAGTGGCGAGCAGCTGCGTGAGAAAAAGACGATGCGTTTGGTGGAGGGGACCGGGGCAGATCAAGGCGAACGGTTTCGTGGAGAAATCAGAGACTCGCGGGCAAATTAGGTCGCATGGGAAAAAAGTGGCTCATCAGCCAACTCTCCACCGCCCCCGCCCCCGCCTCCCCCCTCCAGTAAACAGTGACAGGCAGACTGTTTATGGGAGCCCAGAACTGTGACAGTCGGCCTCCACGTCGGTAGCGTCTAAGCGACGATATTTCATAATTTGTCATAATTGATATTCCCGATCACAACCGACAGGACAACGGGCCCGTGGCTCAATGGTAGAGCGTCAAACTCCATGACCAAAGATCCCGGGTTCGAATCTCAAGTGATCCACACTTGGGGTTGGGTATGACTGGCTGATGACGGCTAATAAGCCAGAAATGGCCATTCCGGTCTCCCTTGTCTTTGTCGGTATCACCTTATCGACGATATTTTGTTTGTTTGCACGCCACGTCAAACTGTGTTTAGGAATTTACATGCACTTGTGGATGCAAGTACATTGGGCGAACGCAAAGGCAACTGGCAGCTAGGTCAGTTGTGCACTTGCCTAACTCAAAAGAATAAGATTCCACGGTCTTCTATTACAAAACACCTCCTTGATAGCGGTCATTCGGTTGACCTCAAAACATCTGTTCGAGTATTAGTTCGAGCACGAACAACTCGGTTACTGCGCTACCTGTGGGCAGCTTACATACGGCGGGAGAAACCCGTCCTATGTAAACAGTTAGACCTCGTGGTCAACCTCAGCTTGCCCTGGTAGACCTAAGCCCTTTTGATCTACGAAATCCCTCGGCGTGTTTACTTTCCCATTTTCTTTCTATGTCGCGTTTTGATGTTACCATTTTACTGATTAGTCTACGTGCATTATGCGATGACCTTGCTGTTTTATATTGATTTTCTCTGTGGAAGTTCAAACCTCTGTACCTTTCTCACTTGTTATCTGTGTAATGCAACGACAGGCTGCAGTTGATAAGCCGTCGCGAAATTTACTGGTTCCAATAAATGCTGCTGTCTATGCCTGCTCTAAATTAATTCCGGGGAAATATTGCTTCACGATATTTTGTGTTACGAAGGCGATCCGAGAAAACTTAGGCTCATGCGTGGAGCGGAAACCAGCGCATGCTGCGCCCAAGTTCTCCCTGTTTAGTTGTTAAACATTCCCGTCGCAGAGGCGTGGTGGGTAAAGGAAGGGGGTGTGGTGACGCAACTAGGCATCTTGTTTCCGGGCAGATCACCACGGCCTGTCAGGCGGGGGGGGGGGGTCATTCATCTCTTACATGATATAGGGAGTACCATGAGTTATGAAATCCACAGACACATTGAATTTCCATCTTGTCGTCCACATTTCACGGGGCAGTCCTGGAAACTGAGTGCCCTTGGTAGCATTCCTGGTGTGGTTTCACACGCGGGCATCTGTCATACGCGCTGGTGCATCGAATCAATTGCAACTCCTCAGTTTCTTTCGGAAAATAGCGAAGGGGTCATAGCGGTCCCAGAGCGGCCAGTCGCTTTGCACAGACAGAAGCAATGGCATGCCAGACAGGTTTTGTGACTTCTGCCTTGGCGAGGATGTGATCTGCTAGAGCTGGAAAAATCATCAATGCCGGGCATAATCGTTTGTTAGACTGCGTTTACGGTCTGATTCTGGGGATCATCGTCAGATGCTTGCAAAACTCACACGACAGTGACGTTCGTCAGTATATCCTGGTTGCAGAACGGAAGTGGACACTTCCGTTCGGCTATGGACTCGATGGACAGCGATCAAAAGGGTAACCTTTTTTACGCACCAGCCTGCCCTGACTGCAAGAGTGTTTACATCGGACAAACCCACACGGCCTGAAGACGCGCACAATCAAGCACAGAAGGTCGGCACATTGGGGTGATGTGTGCCGGTCCATCCTGATTGCAGGACGGAAACCGGCGTTTCCGGATTGCCTTCAAGCTCAGCATCCCCAGTCCATGCAGACGGTCTCCTAGTGACTAGGAATCGAGAAGATTAACCGACAAGTACAGAGGCAGAGAAATGACCTTTGAGTGAGTCGTCTTTGGGTCGTGTCGTTGATCTGTCAGCCTCCACACATGTCCCGCTCCCACACCTAGAGACGCAGTTTGCCATCTTACTGAAGACGTCGCATCCACCTCTTCAGCCTTGCTTTTTATCCTTAAAATAAATACCGACTTCGCGACTGCCGAGTAAATAAAGACGGAAAACGCGATTTTTCTCATCTGTACGCCGAACGCAAGCCACATACGCATTTCATGAACAGTTAGCATTTCTGACAACTGCAGGTTGTCTGCATCCTATCAATCTGGTCTGAGTAGCAGCCCGGCGAAGAGGATGGCCATGTAGTCATTGTGGCTCCTCAGTTCATCTCCAGGGAGTGGGATGACACTGAGGAAGTAAATGTTTAAAAGGTCCAGATCTCCAACTCACTCACGTAAGGACTGAGACCGCTGAGCGGTCTGCGGGCTCTGCCATCAACGCCGTCAACGCCGCAGCCGCACATGCTACCGCTGGACCTCACAAACCAAAAGAACTTAGTCACCATCATGTTCTTGCGAGCTCGCCCAACGAAAGGCGTGCTCAGGTGATGAGCGCGCCACGCTTGCAGTACTCACGACATGCTCGTCGCGAAGTGAGATGCTCGCCTTTGACACCCCGAGGCCTTGACAGATCAAGTAGCTTACGGGACTCAGAGAGAAAGTCCGCGGAAGAAGACGCGTTCTCCGAAACAGAAGCAGTTGGGAGAGCGGCTAAAGTGTCGAAAAACTTCGTCGACTGCCAACTGTCAAGGCGACTAACATACATACACATAACTGAGAAGAATTTAAAATGGTTAGAGTGGTTTATTGGCACCAAGTTGAGCGGCAGAATGCCGAGCGATTTTCTTTCCTACGGCTTTCTTAGGCTGCCTGATTGGTATCCGAACGTTGGTGATCAGTCAGCATGCCAGGAGAGACGGCTGGGCCCGTGAATTCACAGTCAGGCCTCGTGGAACGTTGTCTTGTCCGTCAGCCGGCTAAGTAATTTCTTCCAGACATTTCTCCGCCAGCGGATCCTACTCTCCCAAGCCGCTGCCTGTGCCCAGAAACAGGCCTCGCGGTTGCAACGTTAGTGTAAGGGGGAAGAAGTCCTAAGTTGAGTCGGGCTTCAGGCTGCAAGTTCAAGAATCGGCGTTTCGAACTGCCTCACGCCCATCAAGTGTTGCGATGCCGTTGACGGAGATGTCGACTCCTGATCGGCTAAGGAAACGCGCGGCTAAGCTGCCGAGAGTAGGAATTTACCTAGTGTCCCTTTGTCCCTTTATAACAACAAATTGCTACTCGCATTCTCGAACACAAACAGCGGACACTCCGTTCAGAAAGCTGCAAATGATAAATGGTCGAATGAACAAATCTGGTTTCATTTAGTTCGAAACTGCCACCGAAAAGTAACTCTCGCTAAAACGAAAGTGCACTATCATTCAGTAACATCAGTAAGCTAACGTCCGGTAACGTCACCTCATCCAGCGTCCAGTAATGAACGTGCAGAGACCAGCGGGTAGCGAGTTTTGACGACAGAGTCTTTTTCAGTTTGTGGCTAAGAATGAGGAGTTTCTAGGTTTAGTAGAACAGACATGCAGTTACCCTATTCCAGACGCCTGCCCCATCGCTTAGCCTCTCGCGCGTACCAGCGGCCGTCTGGTTTTCAACCGAACCGGTCAATCAACTTCAAGGCTGACGCAACCATGCCCTCGTCCAGGACGCTCTGACGCCTACCCCAGTAGCACTCGGGCACCTGCTCTGACGACGCCAGGCCTGTCCCCTCATCCGGCTGCAAACTTGCTCCAACCCATTCTCCATTCATTCAGTACAGAGTGTAGTGCTAACTCTACTGGTCTCCGATTTCTCTTATTCGGGACCAGGCCTGGAGGTTGTAGTGACCAGGATCCGCCCACGGCTTAATCAGCCGCGACAGACGGACCCTGGGGAGGGAGCCGTATGTACTAACTACCAGTGGCATCCAATATTTGATTGGTTTATTGGCTAAATAAGCAGGATGTATTGTTACATGCTAAAACGGTCGCAACACAAACTTCAGTGTGATGTTTGTGAGTCCCTTGGTCGCAGATCTGCCTTCTGAATTTAAACTGTGGCATTTTCCATTGTCCCTGTTGGAAAGTCTGCCTACGAGCTTGCAGTTTCGCTGAGGATTCCGCCCTAAAATCTCATCTAAAATTTTTAGCTCGGTAATTAAATTTTGCGCACGACTAATGGTCGACTCAACTGGGTAAGTCGGTTGACAAAATGAGATAACCAAAGCTGTGGACACAAGCGGACACACTGGCTGTCTCAGCTTAGTCAACGTCCATGCTGTTTGAACGGCGCAGTCATTCATGAAGTCAAAGGAAACTGGCCACAGTAGACAGGTCTCTTCAAAACCCGAGTGAATCTAACATGGGTCGTAAGCTCGCTGCGGACTAGCGCCTATGCAATGGCGAAATCGGCATATGCGGAAAGAACGAGCTCCAAATCACAAACCTCGATAGGCGGACTTCACAGTTAGCCGCATTGCCACCGGGGTAGGCGCGCGCGCCCGGGCCGCTGAGATGGAACGGTTACTGAGGCAAAGAGCGCCAGGCTACAGCCCTCAAGGCACAAGGTCATCCATCCAGCCAATCAGCGAGCGGTCGCCAGTCGTCGCTCAGCCCGCTCCGATCTTGGCGCCGACGCACATGTCGGGTGTGTAACCTCATGGCCACACGTTTTTCATCGGGTCACGATAGGGCGACCCACTAAACGCCAGCGCAACTCGGGATCGTTGACGGTCGTCTGAGCAACCCTTTGACGCTGAAAGTTCGCGACAGCGCATGGCTGACAGGCCGAAGTAACGATAAAGCCGGGCAACAAATCACTCCCCTAAATTTAGCATTAGTGGAGATGACTCTAGAGCCGCCAGAAATCTCAGCTTTATATGCCGTCATCGAGACATACCAAAACCTCACACCAGAAGATCTGAGATATTTGGACTCGGGTTCAGTTTGTCACTGAGATAATCACGCGTTATAGTCAAATGTTTAACAAATAAAACAGATTTTACATAAAGCACAAAACAGTTTTCCTTAAAACCGCCGTGTGTCAAAAAAACTGACGAATTTGCAATCTGTGCAGATTGATTCCGATCGCTTCACGTGGCTAGTGGATTTCAGGGGAGCCTCGACGAGTCGAATAGTGTTCAACGAAAAGGTCATAAGCATGCGTTACGGGGAATCTGTTTCCTAGTGTAGACGTGAAGACCAGTGTCATGAAAACATGAAACCCATCTGAGAGAAGGTTGCGAGCACAGAAGTGAAGCGCACCTCAGGGGAAAGTCTTGGCAACTGCTTTTCGCGCAAAATAACAGACAGCCTTCGGCACGTTGCGACAGGCCCTTGTTTTGCGACCATTCGTTCGCGGAAGCGTTCCCACTTCTGTGAAAGTGTCGGTAGATTTTCGAAGTTGGCTTTTGCTATGTGTGTCGAACATGTATGTGTGGTAGTTCTGGAGGTTTTAGAAATTGGTGAAATGTTTCTTTTTCGTATTCAACACCTTTCGGGGCGACCGTCGGTTGAGAACTTATCACCGACAAAGACCGCGACGCTGGAATGAACATTTCTAGCCCTGGAAGGCCAATAAGACGGAAATGGTCATCCCAATGTCTCCGTGTTTGTCGGTAAGACTTGTGGACCGCTAGTCTCCATACGACCGGCTAAGTGAACTTTGAATTCTCAGCTTTAATGCAAACCGGAAACGTCAATTTTTATCCTGCAATCAGGCCGTGTGGGTTTGTCCGATGTAAACACTCCTATATTCAGGGCAGGGAGACGCGTAAATAAGACCACTCTTTTGAATGCTCTAAATCAGGATTCTTGTAACCACTTATTTCATAATTGACTGCCTTACACCTCTCAGGCCCTGACATAGAACTAACGGTGAATATCGCAGGGTACTCATTTGTCGCAAATAAGCCCATCAGACAGTGGATTTAAGCGGTTCTCCAGATTCTACATGAGTTTACTACGATTAGGAGGTAACCAATCCACTAGGATTTTAGATGGCAAACGTGTCATCAGCGGAGAGTTAACGTAGTTCAGACAGCCCACGGAAGGTTTTGCATAAATATTTGTTCAGAATCCTTCATGAAGAGGGGAGGTTGGGGAACGCTTCGGAAATCTGTCTTCCTCCTCATGGCACTGATCCTGGTAAGTACATGTACTAGATTTGGGACAGCCTAGGCGCTCAAATAATTCCACCAAGTATGAGAGGTGTGACTCGTGCTACAGGCGGGATTGGTTCAACCGCAACATTTGCCGACATTGGTCATTCGCGCTCATCAACACCCGAGAGTTTGGACTGTCGGTTTCGACGATGTCCACCCTACGCTCCGCAGGAAGGTGGAGCGGGGACGGTGAATTGTGTGTGAGTTAGTTTATAGTGATAGTAGACTTGCGCAGCATCCACCGCACTCTGTCTTCCCCATTCCCCGCCTGTGCCGGGTGTCAAGACAGAGTCAAGAAGACCGCAGGTGGGGTGGGGTGCAGGTGGCTGGCACGGCCGGAGTCGCACCTAGGTGTGTCACCACACCCCTTGGTCCACACAGCAAATGACCAGGATTTTTTGCCAACAACAACAAAAACAACACCCCAACAGGGGCCAGAACGACGAGAATGACTGGGCAGCCATACCCACCGCCTGTACACCCAGCGGGAGCTTAAGTGCATCTGCTAGTGTATACCAGGACGCAAGGGCCATGGTTCGCTCACACTGACATAACACACGCTTACAAACCAACATTAGATTTTTCGCTCGGTCGTCCTTTCTTGCCCAAACACCCGGTTAGGCCGTACCTCGCCTCACAGCAGTTGCATGGAACGGCTTGCTGCAGGCCCTAAAGTCGAAAATGGACGCCTCCAATATCCCCCCTCCCCGCCCCTTCCCCCGGCACACCAGGTCTGTGCCAAGCAGCAGGTGAAGCCATGCTGGATGGCGGACAGTATTCGACATGCCGCAGAACCGTCAGGGCCTGTCACCTGTTTATAGGTAACTGATCTACGAGATCGGTTCGCGGCCACGCCTAGAGGTGTTCGTCAGACTCGAGAGCTGGCAATTTTCGGAGCTAAACAGACATGGAGTCCATTTGGCAGGACTGACTCATGTGGACGTATAAACAGGGGACGGAAATAGAAACGCCCCGCCCAGGTAATAAAGGTGGGCCTGCGCATAATTCTGGAAAGGGCAAAATACTCCCGTGTACTGACTCCAACAATAATCATAATCTAAAACTTGACTGTTTCCCTAATCTTAACTCCAACCCTACCCTAAGCCTTAACTCTGCGGTTAACACCAGCCCCTGCCTTGGAACTAAACTTGATCCTGGCTTACGGTACCGTTAACTTTAAATGGAGCCTTGACTTAATCCTTAACTTAACCCCAACCATATCTGGGAGTTGACTCAAAGCCACCCGTGTTGCAGGCGGTTCCTGTTATCATGTCTTGTTCAGACGTCCACATGAGTCGGTCGTACCGTACATTCCAACATGTATAGCCTGTGGAAAGACCCAGCAAGTAGGCCCGACTTCACGGGGTTCCGATCTCGTATTCCCAAACTGGCGTCTGCAAAAGTAAAGAGGAATACCAAAGCTATGCACTTATCCACCTTTGTTTATTGGGTCAGATGTGGTTATGAAGCTGCACTTGAAGTAAACAAACCACCTCCGCCTGTAAGGCGGGATCGGTGGCAGTAGCGGTTTTTACAGGTGGGGCCGGGGGACGCACAGGCGACGAGGCCAAGTAAATGTATGCAAAAGAAAAGTTATTGGGAATGCACCGTTGTACTTTGAATGGTTGAGAAATAGCTGCCCTAACTCTAACCCCTAACCCCAACCCTAACCCTTCAATCCTTCCCCAAACTCTTAACTGCAGCCCTCAACCCTAACCCTGAAATATCCAACTCGAAAGTTAGAAGGAGACGACAGCCCCACTTGAAGTAAACAAAGCCCAGTCAACTCTAATATGGGACCGGTGGTAATAGGGTTTTTACAGGTGGAGCCAGTGAACGCACAGGCGACGAAGTCAAGTAATTTTATGCAAAAGAAACGCCATTGGGAATGCGTGGTTGTACTTTGAGTGGTTGAGAAATAGTTGCCCCAACCCCTAACCCAAACCATAACCTCTAACCCTAACCCCTAAACCTAACCCCAACAGTAATGTGTCCATCCATCGGCTACATAACCACTTACCGCTTATTGTAACCTTCTTGTGCGTTTGGAGCAAATTTCGTGGATCATCTGGTGTTGTATATTTTGGTTACCTGTTTAGAAGTGCAGTACGCCGGAAAAGGAACTGGACCTGTAAGACTGCCTGTGCTGTCAACACTAGTTCTCAGATGTGGTAGTATGTTCGAGGACAAAGTGAAGTATTTGGTTCGAGTTGGAATTTACACTGAAAAACAACAGGATCATCCTTCGCCTGGAACTTAGTTCTCAAGAGAGGCGCCTGAGTTGCGACTTATAATCTTTTTAAATTTTTTCGCTTATTTGTCACTTTCCGCTTCTTCCCCTTTGGCCTTATTTTTAAAGCTTTTTTAAAATTTTTCCTCTCTTACACTGCCAACTCTTCTCTGACGGTTCGGGTAATTTCATAACACGTCACCTTTCATGTGCGAATAGATGGATTTTGTGATGAGCGGGTTATCGACTTTTTGATTAAGCATTGTTCGACTCGCGGAGGCCTTGAAGTGATCAAGGTCGGTCCGCGTTGACCAATAATTCGCCGGCTTGTTCTTACTTCAAGGTGGTCTTGAATAAAACTGCTTTTTATGCCCGCTAAAACATCTGTCCTTACGGGTCTTTTTCGAACATTTAATATGAATACGACTTCTCTGCCGATTGGTATTTTCATCCTCGATCAGGCGGGCCGCTGTAAGCAAGCGCTGTTTAGAATAATTCATACTGACCCAACATCTATGAATGAACTGTCCAGAATGGCCTATGCGCTTTAGTACTACGTAAGCCTTTGAGTACCCTATTTACAAGGTACGCAGAAACCACACAGGTTGAAATAATTCAGATTGGCAAAGTTGAGAGATCCGGGTTAATTATTTGAAGAAGATAGGCTCTCCGGAACAGGTTTATTTAAATGCTGACTTTTCAAATGGGTCCAAAATAGCATGACAAACTGAGCGTGAGTCTTAGGGGTTGAGTTCGGTCTCCCATCGCTCTTGCTCATTTCGGAGCATAAAGATGTCAAGGTTCTTTTTAGAACATCACAACATCTGCGGGAAGGGCATTCGATGAGTTGACCACTCTGACAGAGAGAGAGAGAGAGAGAGAGAGAGAGAAAGAGAGAGAGAGAGAGAGAGAGAGAGAGAGGTAGAGAGAGAGAACTTCTGCACATTCAGCCTTGCCTGCTGAATGCGCAGTTTCAACGGGTGACTTCGGAGGCTGGTCGTGGTAGCGAATTCAGGCTGCAATCCAATCCCCCCACAATGCGGAATGCTTGTAAGAGATGCCCACCCAGTTGCCTATAACCTAAAGGGAATAGATTCAGATTGGTTAGGCGGGTTGCATAAGGAAAGGAGGTCTGACCCCTAACCATTTTCGTGTCCGCCTTCTGAACTCTTTCAGGACTATTTTAGTCTTGAACCGTCCATGATCTCCAGGCTTGTATGCCGTATTCTAAGTGTTCCGAAAATTTTTCAGAAGACGTCTTCGTCAAAATCCATAAATGTTCGCTTGGTGGAGAACAGTACGGGCATTGCCCTTTTTGCCACTCTCAAACCCGTCTTCGTCTCTGTCTATGCCTGTGTCAGTCTCTGATTTTGGGTCCGAGGGTGGATCCACAACACAGGTCAAAGAGGGCCGATGTGTGGCAGTCTGCTCTTGTGATCGTCAGTGCGGACGCTGACCGCACCACCTGACACCCCCTGTCAGTCGATCTTTTGCGCCGGGCCCCGCTTGACTCCTGTTTGGTGACAGTTTGACGTCAATCGACCCCGCGCCCTTCGTTGATTGGTCGCGGGCAAGCAAAGCCTAGGTGCACTCACGCACTCCGCGTAGGGACTAGCAGCACGCGTTAGAACGATTGCTGACACTGCCTGCTGGGTCGCATCGGTCGACTGCCAGCTGTTTAGGTTGTTGACATCGACACGAAATGTGTGTGTGCGTATGCGCTTGAGTTTTTGCGGCTGCAATCGATCGGTGAAGGCAAAGATATCGATCGGCGTCGTGGTGTCGGCGAACGGAGGGCTGAGTTTCATACCCCCTTTCCACTTCTTCCTCCTCTGCCTTATTTTTTAGTTTTTTTTAAAATCTCCCTCTTCTACACGGTCAACTCCTCTCTGTCGGTTAGGGTGACTTTATAACACGTCACTTTTCATGTGCGCATAGATGGATTTTGTGATGAGCGCGTCATCGACTTTTTGATTTAGCACTGTTCGACTCGTTGGGGCCATGGAGTGTTCAAGTTCGGTCCGCGTTGACCAATAATTCGCCGGTTTTTTCTTCCTCCAAGGTGGTCTTGAATAAAATTGCTTTTTATGCCCACTAAAACGTCTGCTCTTACGGGTCTTTTTCGAACATTTAGTATAAATACGACTTCTCCGCCGATTGGTATTTTCATCCTGGCTCAGGCGGGCTGCTGTAAACAAGCACTGTTCATAATACTTCATACTGACCCAACATCTATAAATGAACTGTCAAGAATGGACTGTGCGCCTTAGTACTACGCAGCGCACACGGCGTAAGCCTTTTAGTACCCTATTTACAACGTACACAGAAACCATGCAGGTTGAAATACTTCAAATGGGTCCAAAATAGCATGACAAATTGAGCGTGAGTCCCAGGGGTTGATCTAGGTCTCCCATCGCTCTTGCTCGTTTCGGAGCATAAATATGTCGAGGTTCTTTTTGGAACTTTCTATTGATTGCCATCACAACATCTGCGGGGAGGGCATTCGATGAGTTGACCACTCTGACAGAGAGAGCGAGAGAGAGAGAGAGAGAGAGAGAGAGAGAGAGAGAGAACGTCTGCACATTCAGTCATGTGCAGTTTCAACGGGGACTTCGGAAACTGGTCGTGGGAACGAATTCAAAAAAGTCCTCAAAGGCCAGGCTGCAGTAAGAGATGCCCGTGCAGTTGCCGATAACTCAAAGGGAAGAGATTCAGATTGGTTAGGCGGGTTGCATAAGGAAAGGAGATTTGACCCCTAACCATTTTCGCGTCTCTCTGCTGGACTCTTTCAAGACTATTTTAGTCTTGAATCTTGCATGGTCTCCGGGCTTGTGTGTCGTATTCCAAGTGTTCCGAAAATCTTTGAGAAGACTTTTCGTCAAAATCCATAAATGTTTGCGTGGTGGCGAACAGTACGGACACTGCGCTTTTCCCACTCTCAAACCCGTCGGCGTCTCTATCTATACCTGTCTCGACTCTGATTTTAGGTCCGAGGCTGGATCGACAACACAGGTCGAAGAGGACGGATGTGTAGCAGACTGCTCCTGTGATCGTCAATTCGGACGCTGGTCTCGCCACCTTACACCCCCTGTCAATCGATTTTTTGCGCCGCTCCCCGCCTGAATCCGTCAATCGACCCCGCGCCCTTCGCTGACTGGTCGCGGGCAAGCAAAGCCTACGTGCACGCACGCTCTCCGCGTCGGGACTAACAGCACTTATGAAAACGATTGCTGACACTGCCTACAGGGCTGCATCGATCAACTCTTATCCTATACTGTTCTCCTGTCGTTTTTCCTGCTTTGTTAAAAAAGGATCTTTTAATTTTGAAACGAATCCTCCGCATGCTCTCTTCTGCTGCTGGCGTTTCTTATATTTTTTAGTTGACACAATCTTACAACGACACTTCAATGCGGTCAAGCAATTTGCTGGTCGAATTCTAGATGACGTTGCCCATCCCCTACATTCCGATCTTATGGCTGCCAAGTCTTCCCGCCCGATGCGCCGCAACTTCCGTCTTATACCCTGTCGCACATCGGCTTATCGAGCCTCTGTATTGCCATTCCTAGCGCGCTATCTTACGTGCGAAGAGATAGAAATACAGAAGCTAAGACTAGAACCATCCAAATAATAGTCGTTTCTTTGTGTTAAACTTTGACTCTTGAATAATCTATTAACTTATTTACTGCCCATAGTGAATGGAGCCAATTTTTTGCTGAAAATTTTGAACTTACGATTTCAAAATAAAGCACATTTCCCCCCCCCCCTCCTCCTCCTCCTCCTCCAACTGACAGCTGTTTAGGTTGTTGACATCGACACGAAGTGTGTGTGCGTATGCGCCTGAGTTTTCTTGCGGCTGCAATCGATCGGTGAAGGCAAAGATATCGATCGGCGTCGTGGTGTCGCCAAACCGAGGGCCGAGTCATAGATCCCCAATCAGTGGCTGGCTGAAGGCGGGATGAGTAAACGGCTGCGAAGATGACCACGAAGGCAGCCTGCCGCGCAGACGGTCTCATGGCGCCTGGCAATTTACTTCGGATATGCAGCCCAAGACTAGGTAGCCACAAGTCGGTGACTATAAATAAGCCCGTAACGACTATTCCACTGCGTCTGTCCTCGCGGTGAAGACTTTTCGGCAATTGTGTAGAGAAGGACCCCATCTAAATGTTAGAAGACTGTGAATCGTGTCATATGGGGTTATATCTTGGCATACACTTGCAGGCTGTTGCAAAAATTATACTGTCAACAACGATTACTTCCCACGTTCTCACACCTTAACTCAAAATCCGTTATTTTATTAATTTTACTTTTTGTTTATTGTTCAATTGCAACTGTCATTTCCGTTGTCGTATAATAGCGTAGAAAAAGACTTTCGGCATAAATCCAGGCAATTTCTGTGTTTTCTCTCATTTCGTCAGCTTACTGTCTTGCTTGTTGCCACACCCATAAAACTCCCTTTACCATAAATCACGTATGGCACGATCCGCAGTCTATTGACAGTAAAGGGGGTTTCTTCGCTATATCGTTGCCGACTTCTCAACTACCGTGAATTTAATCGGCTAGAAACTTTTTCACTGGGTGGTGCCAACCCATTCGGGGAAGGCTTTCAACCTAGTGGAGTTTGAGTACGTATAAGGGGGAAGAAGACCGGACGAGAACTCAAACCATTTGTTTATTCGGTAGAGGGGTGCTCAGCGATCGTTTTTTACGGAATTCACGCGTCCCGTTGTGCCTTACGGGCTCTCTCTCGAGCCCCACCATCAGCGGCGCATGATATATGCAGAATGTTATGCCCGACAAAGACAAGGGAGACTGAAATGGCCATTTCTGGCTTATTAGCCGTCGTCGGTCAGCCATACCCAACCCGAAAGTGTGGAACACCTGAGACTCGATCGCGCGACCAGTTAGTTAGAAGCCCAACGCCTCTAATTACTGAGCCGCGGGCTCGTTGTCCTGTCGGTTTCGATCAGGAATATACAATGGTAGGGGGACGCTCACCGAATGTCTTTTTACAGAACTCACTCGTCCCGTTGTGTCTCGAGCCTAACCAGCATCCGCGCAGCGGCGCATGATATAGGAGGTTCCGTAAAAAGACGGTCTGTGAGCGTTCCTCTACCATTCTGTATTTCCGATCGCAACCGACAGGGCAACGAGCCATTGGCCCAGCGGCTATGGGCGTTGGACATCTAACCAACAGCTCGCGGGATCGAGCTCCAGGTTTTCCACCCTTCGGGGTTGGGTATGACCGGTTGGCGACGGTTAATGAGCCAGAAATCGTCATTTCAGTCTCCCTTGTCTTTGTCGGTAATGCCATTTGTTTGTTTTTTCTGAACTTTCAAATTCATGCAGAAATCCACCGTCAGAAGGGACAGCAGGAGGAGAACAAGCGATACTTGTAGGAACTATTAGCCAGTCATCGACCATTGCTGCAGAAATGCAGGTGATTGTGTAGTGCTCCGGATGGCGATGTGGCCTCTGGCATTCTGACGCATATGAATGTGTATGTACATGGGTAGTACCTCTTAGTCAAGGACTGATTGGTTACCCAGCCTTCGAAGGATGATGGCCCGGACAAATGCAGGGCTGTGTGTCACCCTTCTGGGCCACAAGGATTGCAAGCGTCTGCTATGCTAGGATCAGTAAACCATGGCCCTTGAAGCCTGATATGCGCTGGTAGTTCCCTGACGCCTGGTTCCCTGCCGGTAAATGCGTTTGCTCCTCCACTGGGTATACGGGTCGTGAGCGTGGCTGCCCAATCATCCTCCTCCTTCTGACCCGTTGTGGTGCTGTAGTTGTTGGCGAAAAATTCTGGTCATTCGGTGTGTGGACCAGGGAGTGCGGAGTGGAACGCCAAGGTGCGGGCCCGACCGCGCCATCGGCCTGCGCTCTTCCTCACCTCCGGCCTTCTTGACTATGCTCGACACCGGAATATTGTGATCGAAATTTAAGGGGACAGTGTTTCATACATCTGGTGTTGTTGTTTATGTTTACTGAATTGATTTGAGGCGCAGAAGGCCATTTACTGACGGAGAATCCATTTCAATCCTGTTTTACGAAAGCATAACAAACCCGATTTGGGTGAAACCCGACCTTTTCGATATCTTATGGTACTGAAACTCACGGGTAAAAACCTCATAGTTGCGCTTACTGCGCTATAAACGAGTATTAATATAAACAAGGAAAGTTTAAATAAAGCCCCTCTAGAAACGGAACATTTGGTTTAACGTCCATGAACACCATGTGAAGCTACATATAAAAAAATTTCCTTTTTTTCGAGAAAATAGGGACAGCTTCAGCTGAAAAATCCTGCTTTGCGAATTTGTGGCGATTTTCTCCATAAAACTCGGCAATAAACTTGTTCGACGGCAGTTTGTTTTATCACACCTACAATCACTGAGGCGTAAACAAATATATTTTGAGTATCGGCGACATGCTGTCATTTCTTTGTGTCACGCCGTGCGATGGCCAAGCAGTTTCTTTCAGCAGTCGACTACGAAAGTATACGGAAATTAACAACCGAAGAGTTGTCGCGTGATTCATCTGCAAGGATTATCAATATTATTAAGGTCACTCCGTGACGAATTATTAATGATAGAACCGTTCTCAGAAATAAGCGGAGCGAACCAAACGATCCAAAAGTCGGCAAAACGACGATTCTACACGTCATTTTATCATTAGATGCTCATTCGGGCAATTAACAGAGAATATCTACCGATGTCCCTAAAAACATAATCAGGAAAAAAGGCGGGTATTTGAACGTCACCAGCAAAATGCCGCAGTCGAGCTGCTGTTAATTTCGAAGATAAATACAGAACTTTTTTACTTGGTAAGAGTTATATTGATTACAGGCCGTCATTCTGGAAGAGCTATGAAGTCTTATACTCAGATAAGTCTACGAGGTGGACGAAGATGTTCATATGTGGAAGGAACTTTCAAAAGGAGCGGACTGCGCCAACGGTAACCTTTAAGAGCTGCCGACGGTTGATAGTTTGGAGCGGCCATGAAAACCGAATACGGACACCATAAACAGCAAGGTGATTTTCGGGAAATTATTGTTCGTCAGCTTGTTTTCCGCCTGTTAATGTTGTCAATCATGTCGAATATTTCCTTATTATGCACCTTCGACAGCCAGTCCCAACCCGATGCAAGCTCGATCAGGTCTCCGGCTGGTGAATAATTGACACGGCAGAGAGATCGTATGCTGACCTGGATTCTGGCAACCTCAGTGAACGCCAATCCCTTGTAACCTTGAATATCAAGCTGCGTTTGTTTGACCGTCGCCATGACAACGGAGGGGAAAACAGCGCTTTTTTCCTATACTGCGTCACAGGGATTAACATTTTCCTTTCATTTAAAAACCTTCCCAAGTCAATTTTTTGTGCGTAGATCTAGACAAAATTAGTATTCCGGTCATAGAGGCGTCGAGAAGCTTACAGAATTACATTTAAACCAACTATACCGACACGAAAACCGAAATAGCCGGGTTCATATTTGGCCAAAATTGACTCCCAAAGGTTTTTTTTAAGAAAAGTACTCAATTCCACTGCCAGATAAAGCGAAAAGGCAAAACATAAGCATAATTGTATTTTGGGCAGACCTTATTTAATTTCAGTGAGGAGTTCTAACCTTGATAATCCATAGTACTACTGTATTTTATGATATGATACTTTTTCAGCGAGTCGACATTTGATGAGGCGAACTGTGAAGTAAATTTTCGCGCATTTATTTATGTGAGCTTGGAATCCTTGACCAGAACCGTTAAAACACGTCAGACTAAAAAAGTACTCTCAGCAGAGTGTTCTTTCTATCGAAATTGAACTAATTTTGGAGCATTAAGTGCAAGGGAGACGGAATTTCCTGCAAAAGAAAACGTGATTGAATTTTGATCAGGGTTTGAAACCGATGAATATATCGCATGCTTCCTTGACAACTGCGCAAAATTCGTACACCCCATAACAAATGCCACGCGTGGGTGTGTTGACACGCCTAGGCACAAGTTCACGCCGCGCCAGTCGCTTGCGTCCACTCCTCACATCAAATGGCTGACCGACTCGGACAGCGGAGTGATGCACGAAAGAAGAGAAAGAGAGAAAGGTCGGCTCTGCGGAGTCTATTTCCACGGCACTTCAGAACATTCTTTATCAGAAAAAAAATCCGACGCGCTTCCAAACCCTTACGGCGCGCTAAATTTCGTGGAAAAGAAGACCTCCAACGGACGCGAGAACTGCGTCTTTTCAGGGAAGGGGGGGGAGTCAGGCTTTGTTGGTTCGCCATAAATATGACCGTCCACGCAGATGGGATCCGAGCCGTCCCCTTGTTTCTTTGAGAAGCTAATCCATGGGGTGCCGGCCAGGCCGGATTTGGCACGCGTAGATGGGTGGTTTAGCTTTATCGACCGCGGCGTTCGATGAGGGGGAGGAAAGAGTGCGGCAGGTGCTCCGCAAGCCTTTTATCACTGTAGACGAAATCACGTTCACATCACCAGCCCGAGTCCTCATGCAGTGGGGAACATAGTGAACATCGTCGTTCACGACGTTTCGTGCATCGCTTGCAGTTGGCTTACAGTGAGTGACCGATCTCATGAAATGTTGGCTGAAATTCTGAAGCGTGTATTCAATTGGGAAGGATTACTTAGTCACGGTTGTAATACTGATTGCCCTGAGGCATAATCCTATAACATTTCGGACTCGGCAGAATGTCAGCTTTTGAATACACTGCTTTTCAGACTCCGGTAGAAGCCATACTTGGTAAAAAATGACTGTTTAAGTAACATGCATTTTTCCCATTGATTTTGGATGATCGTGCAAATTCAAATATATTTTGGAGAAAGCACAAACAAAAGCATGCTTTCTTTCGCTTGTTTGATAGCGACTCACGGCTTCTTTATATTTTATACTCGAAAAAGGAATACAATTAGGTTTTAAAAAGTTTCTAATTATCGCATTTTTAAGACCGCGCAATGACCATTCATATAGCATCGTACCTGTCCGTTTACCACTGTTCCTCATCAAATGTACATCATAATCCGCATCCATTGTTAAATTCTATCGACTCTCTATGATATCTTTTCAAAGGCATAGAAAATTATGCGAATTCATTTACGCGGATCGCATGCACCTTGTAGACTGAAATCACTAAGCGCTACTGCAACGACTGATCAGGTTCTAAATTACTCTGCAAATAGGAGACTCTTTTAAACCTAATTATACTCCTTCTTCGAGCATAAAATGTAAAGATGACGTAGTTTTCTATCAAGCGACTGCAAGAAGGTATATTTTTTGTTCGTGCTTTCTCTAAAATATATTTGAATTTGCAAGACCATCCAGAATCAATGGGAAAGTGCATGATATTTAAGTAGTCATTTTTTTACCAAGTATGGCTTCTACAGGAATCTGAGCAGCAGTGTATTCGAAAGCTGACATCCAACCGTGTCCGAAATATTATGAGATTATGCCGCACGATAATCAGTATTACAACCACGTCTAAGAAATCCTTCCTAATCGAAAACGTATTTCAGGATTTCAGCCAACATTTCATGGGATCAGTCACTCGCTGTACCTGTGTTGTCAGTCGTCAGGCATGACGGTCGAAGTGTCTTATTGCCAGTATGGTAAATCATTCAACAAATCATAAACGCAGGGTGACATCTCTCGTTGTGATTTCAGCTAGCAGGTATTACCTAACCAGCGTCTCCATACCGATGCTTGTGTGCATAATCTTCAGCCTCTGTAAGTACGACGGCATGCTGCGTCAGTTCTGGCTCTCCAAAACCTACTGCGTATCTATTTTATGGATAATAGGGCCAACGTACAGTCCACAGGAAAGCTAACAAAAAACTGAAACCTACGCAAAGTCCCATAGCAAGTTTCAGAAGACTGGCACGCATGCGGTTACTTTCTACCAGTTCTCATCGGTTTAAAGCATTTATATACAGTAGGTGGGCTAACTCATGAAATGTCAACCGAAATTTCAAAAAGCATTTTCGTTCTGAAAAGACTAATTGTGTTGGGTTGTAAAACTAGTCAGCCTAAAAGATAATTCTATAGTAATTCAGTTACCACTGGATGCCGGCTTTAGAAAGAACTTCCTTCCCTTTGCATGCAAGAACTACACTCTGTAAAAAATGACTACTAATGCAGCATGAATTTCTCTCATTGATTTTCGATGCCCTTAAAGACTTGATTGTACTTCGTGGAAAACATGCATAAAAATTTTCATTATTCTACTCATACGGTAAAAAATGATGTCTTCTTCCAATTTCATATTTGAAGGAAGTGTATAATACGGTTTAAAATAGTTTCTAATTGTAAGATTTTTTAATACCGTGAAATTGCCGTTCGTAAAACGTCATGTCTGTGCATTTACCAATGTGGCTTGCAAAGTTAACAATGTAGCTCAAATCCACTGCCAAATTTTAGGAACCCCATACGGTTTCCTTTTAATACCGTAGAGAAGTGTACGGTTTTCCGTACACGGAAAATAGACTGCTTGTAGTTTGGGAACCCTGAATGCAAGTGTGACGGCAGGTCGGGTTCAAAATTATTCGGGAATTGGAAAAGTTTTAAAAAACCGAATTAAACACTTCCTTCGGGCGCAAAATTGGGAGAGAACGTAATTTTCTACCGAACGTGCCAACGTGGCTCCCCCTCCCCTTCACTAGGGCTCGTCGAAATTGTTGTGATGACCGTTTGATGGCCAACATTCACGGCGTTAAATGCTGCAGTTTTATCATAGGTGTTGGATGTTTGTGTGATGATTGCTCGACCATCTGACGCACCGACCCTGTTGTTGGGAAAAGTGTTCACCTGAGCGCTCCCCACATGGTTAATTACTCCGCCTAGGCGAACTCTCAGCACAGAGTATGGAAGGGGAAGGTCATTGCACTTGTTAATGGACTGGGGGCCCGTAAACCATGATTCAAGTAGCTCCCGACTCATGCGGTTGTCAGCTCTTGCCCACCACAATCTTTGCGGCATACGAGGGCATCCAGGAAGGTGCTGAGATTTCGCCCAGGCGGAGTAATTAGCCACGAGGGGAGCGCATTAGGAAACACTTTTCCCAACTCCAGGGTCGGTGGATCAGATGGCCGAGCCATCACCGCACCAACACCCAAAGCACGTGATGAAATTGCAGCAATTAACGACGCGAATATCGGCCATCAAACAATTAGCACACCAAGTGCGACGATCCCGGATGAAGGGGGGGGGGGGGGATCGTGAATGTTCATAGGTATGCAGTAGCATGACGACTGCATCCTATAAATGCTGCAGCCCCTTGTGCATGGGCCCCCGTATCCGCTTTGGTCTCTGATGGTGGGTTCCATCAGGAATCTGAAACATCAGACTAATAAAGCTCTTGTCCCAACAATCGTGTCTTCTTCTTCAGGACTATTTCCTGGGACTCGTTTCTTCGCTTCTATTATCACTATAATCAAATTCCGCGCAAGTCACCGCTCCATTACTGGCCTTGCTGTGAAGCAAGTGATGGACATCATCGAAATCAACGGTTGGACTGTCGTGTGGAAACTTACGTTATTTTTAAAGTAACTCTAGAATATTATGCGTTTTTACAAAGTCTAGCAATTACCATATGTTCTGATGTGTGGTTTTTTTGCTTTCTTGTGCGGCAGCTGCCTAGCATTCATGCAGTTTTGGACTACTGCCTAAGTTGGATCATAAAATAGACGAACAGTAAATTACACGCCCACTTAAACGACGGTCTGCAGACTCGAGGTTCGAACCTCACAGGCGGATGACGACAAATAAGGCGGAAATGGCTATTCCAGTGTTCCAGCCCTAGTCGGTAGAAACTTCTCGAAACGGAACGTAGCCATGCCATACGGAAGTGACATTCAGTGGTCTTCTCTGACTGACAATGCAGAATACGGGCGGTTTCAGTTCGTCCCAAGGTTTAATTTCTAAGTCAGCGCAGGTGGCTGGCATGCAATCACTAAGCCCAAGATGTCATCGATAGTGGGAATTATTAATTGATCGCGCGGTGCGAAGGAGCGCATAGTCTGACCGATAATACTCCGCGGCTCGAAGAAAGGCCCTTCGCAATCCCTTGCTATGTCTTCCGATTCACGGGCTAACTGGATACTAGTAACTATCTAACACCAGGATAATTTAGGGGAAGTACTGTGCGGTAGGAATCGGATCTCGGAAAAAACTGAACATTTTTATGTGCGCTATAAGAAGCCTACCTAATTGCCACAAAAAAAGGAATCGACATGGAGCATATAGTGAGTGACTGATCTCATGAAATGTTGGCTGAAATCCTGAAATACGTTTTCGATTAGGAAGGATTTCTTAGACGTGGTTGTAATACTGATTATCGTGCGGCATAATCTCATAATATTTCGGACACGGTTGGATGTCAGCTTTCGAATACACTGCTGCTCAGATTCCTGTAGAAGCCATACTTGGTAAAAAAATGACTACTTAAATATCATGCACTTTCCCATTGATTCTGGATGGTCTTGCAAATTCAAATATATTTTAGAGAAAGCACGAACAAAAAATATACCTTCTTGCAGTCGCTTGATAGAAAACTACGTCATCTTTACATTTTATGCTCGAAGAAGGAGTATAATTAGGTTTAAAAGAGTCTCCTATTTGCAGAGTAATTTAGAACCTGATCAGTCGTTGCAGTAGCGCTTAGTGATTTCAGTCTACAAGGTGCATGCGATCCGCGTAAATGAATTCGCATAATTTTCTATGCCTTTGAAAAGATATCATAGAGAGTCGATAGAATTTAACAATGGATGCGGATTATGATGTACATTTGATGAGGAACAGTGGTAAACGGACAGGTACGATGCTATATGAATGGTCATTGCGCGGTCTTAAAAATGCGATAATTAGAAACTTTTTAAAACCTAATTGTATTCCTTTTTCGAGTATAAAATATAAAGAAGCCGTGAGTCGCTATCAAACAAGCGAAAGAAAGCATGCTTTTGTTTGTGCTTTCTCCAAAATATATTTGAATTTGCACGATCATCCAAAATCAATGGGAAAAATGCATGTTACTTAAACAGTCATTTTTTACCAAGTATGGCTTCTACCGGAGTCTGAAAGGCCGTGTATTTAAATGCTGACATCCTGCCGAGTCCGAAATATTATAGGATTATGCCGCAAGACAATCAGCATTACAGCCGTGCCTGAGAAATCTTTCCTAATCGAAAACGCATTTCAGAATTTCAACCAACATTTCATGAGATCGGTCATTCACTGTACTGGCTAGAAGCCCTGGCACGTGTTTCGTCGATATTCTGCCTTTGCATGACACAGCTTCGAGTGATTCAACTAATTAATGACCCCTCCCCCCCCGTCAGAGTTGCCCGTTTGCTTCCTGGCTTATAATCTAGTATTGAGATTTCAGTTTTCTAGTATCCTCAGAAATTTATGCACTAACTACGAGTAAATAATTTTGAGGAAGGCTCTGCAGGCGCAGTGCGAATGTTGAAATGAATATTTGAGTCGAGGTTCATCAGCAGCAGCAGGTGGAAAAGCGCGTAATATTCATCAATTTTCAACAGGCAGGCAGAAGTACGCACAAATTGCCTGATTTATCGTGCTAGTCCAAACACGTATTTCATTGATATTATGAGTGTGTGGGGGACGGGGTTTATGACTGTCAGACGTGCAGGATATTCCTACCGCACGCACCATTTCCGGTTAGTCGAGACTTCCTCATCTCTAATTGCCCGTTATAATTAAGAAGTATTTAGCGTTTAATGGGGGGTTTTTAGTGCGTGCTGTACGCATTAAAACATTGGAGTCTCGTCATAGTCTAGGATGATCAAGTCAAGATTTAGGCTACTGGTTGCTGTTCTGCTTCTCAATGACACACATGACCGAATCGAGGGACTTGTTTGGTTGACGTTTCGGAGAGCTTGGGCGGCCCTCGATTATCAAAGCGTATAGAGCAAAAAACGACCAGAATTTTGAATAGACAGCCGGATTAGTTGGCCTTGGGATGATCGATTTTTACTTCTTTCATTGCCTTGACCTACTGGCCGTTGCCTGTATTGTGTGTCATCACCTCAATTGGGGTTCGTTGCGTTTGCGTCCCCCTTTTGGGTGAATTGGCCGACAGGCCGTGTTTGCTCGGTATTTTCAGACTCCGTCTTGTCTTCGTCACGGCGTATGTAGTGACGTTGGAAGACCTAGATGCCTGTTGATGGAGTTGGCATCTGAGTACCAAGCCTCAAGTGTGAGACGTTCTGTCCTTGAGGTGCCTCTGCCTAAGACGGCTGCGCCTTGAAAATCAAAACTGTGACCAGTATCTCCGATGGGAGTCGCAAGCTGTGAATTTGGGTTTAGTCTCCAAGTTGTTAGTTGGTGCTCATGTAGGCGGATCCGCAATTTCCGTTCGGTTTCCCCAACATATTTGTATCCTCCAGCGCGACAATGTATCTGGTAGACAACGGCTGAGGTTTCACTGGGTGGTAGTATGTCTTTTTGTAGTATCAAACGTCGACGAGTTGTTGCCTAGGGTCAATGGGCAATCCCTACCCTGACGGGTTGTAACAGTCGTAAAACCGCCTCGGAGACTCCTTTAATGTAAGGAATAGCCCTCCAGACTTCGGGTTGTTCTTCTTGTGGCCGTCGTCTGTTAACTCGGTGCTTGCTTTGCTTGATGAAGTAGCTTGGGTATACATTGGCCCGAAAGAGGTCGTGAAGTTATTGTCGCTCAACTCTTTTGTCGGCTGGTGTGCTGCAGTGCGTTTCGACTCTCTGGAATAGAGTACGGACACAGCTGCGTTTGTAAGAGAGGAGGTGATTGCTGTTGAAGTGTAGTATTTGTCTTGTGTTGGTTGCATTTCTGAAAACGGTAGTCTTCAATTGCTCAGTTGCACACCGACTCACAAGGACATCGAGGAAGGGAAGTTGGTTGTTTGTTTCGGCTTCCATCTTGGATTGGACATTCGGGTCAACCGAGTTCAGTCATTCCTTAAGGTGCTCCATGTCAGATGATTTAACAATGGCGAGAGTATCATCGAAGTAACGAGCCCAGAACTTTAGTTGATACTTGGTGAACACCAAGTGTTCTATCTGTTGAAAGACTACTTCAGCAATCAGCCCTGATACGGGGGAGCCCATAGGGGTGCCTTTGATTTGTTCATACGTTTGTCCACCGAAGGTGAAATATTTTTTTAGGTAATACCGTCAAAGCTCTATGAGATGTTTGGTCTTTAGGGGATTCTACCCCTCGTTGTAGCGATCAGCCAGGAGTTATCTCACAACGTCAATCTCTAGTTGTTGTGGAATGGAGGTGAAGAGTGAAACGACATCAAAAGGTACCATGCATTCATCTGGCTCTGGTTTCAGATGTTTTAAACGCTCAAGGAACTGATTGGCAGAAGCCACTGTTGTTGGCGATCCTTCTGCCAGGAACTTAAGACGAGCAAACATCCATTTTGCCAAACCGTATGTAGGAGTACCACGTAGGGAGACGATGGGCTAAGAGGTATGTTCGCCTTGTGTACCTTCGACAGACCATAAAACCGCGCGGTGTCAGAGTCAGAGGGTTTCCTAAGAAACCAGTTTCTAGCTGTGATTGCCCCATTTGCTTTGAGTTTTGCCAGGCTTTTGTTTATTTGGTCTTTCCATCTGAATCTTTTCCCCGGAACTCAGAATGTTAGCGGAGTCACTGTAAGAATTCTGGCGGTCAGAGAACTGTCTAGAGCCTCTTTAGACAAGATCAGCAACCATGGGCAGGGAAGCTGACCAAACGGCTGTGGGACGTGAAGGGAGTAAAACTAAGAGGTTGACGTTGAAAATCAGGAAAGCGCTTCTCAACCCACAAAAATAAGGCTTAATGAGGGTAACAGGGTAAGTGGGCAGAAAACCGTCCAAAACGGTCTTACCCAGGTTCTACTGATTTCGCAAAGGGCTCCGAACTTGGAGTAGGCCTCAGATCTACTGCCTACAGGGAATGACCGATCGCATAAAACCTTGGCCGAAATTCTGAAATGAGTTCTAGATTAGGAGGGATTACCTAGGTGGGGTTGTAATACTGATTACCATGCTGCATAATCCTATAATATTTCACACTCGCCACTATGTCAGCTTTTGGAAGCACCTCTTTTTGACCTGTAGAAACTGCACTCTGCAAAAAATGACTTATTAATTAGCATGCATTTTTGCACATTGATTTTCGATGGTCTAGCAAACCCAATTATGTTTTGAAGAAAACATGCATAAACTGGGCTTTCTTTTACTCGTTTGGTAGAGAATTACGTTGTCTTCATATTTTATACCCTTAAGAAGAGGTATATTCAGGTTTTAAAAAAGTTTCTAATTATGAGATTTTTTAAGACCGCGCAGTGTCTATTCCTTCAACATCGTGCCTGTCCGTTTACCAATGCTACTTATCAAATGTACAACATAGTCCGCATTTATTTCAACACTTTATGAGCTCCACATGGTGTCTTCCTAAAGGCATGGAGGAAAAGCACACATTTTGTAGACTGAAATCGCTAAACGCTAATGCAAGGGCTGATTAGGCTCGAAATTGTTCAGGACTTGGGAAACGTTTTCAAAACCTAAATATACATTTTCTCCAGATATAAAATGTGAAGACAACGTGATTTCCTATCAAACGAATAAATAAAGGCATATTCTTACACATGTTTGCTGTAATCTATATTTGAATTTATAAGACCACCGAAAATGGATGTGAAAAATGCATGCTGTTTAAGTAGTCTTTTTTTCAATGCGGTCTCTCTAAAGGTCGGCAAGAAGTGCATTCGAAAGCCGACGCCTTGGCGAGTACGAAGTACTATAGTATTATGCCGCATGATAATCAACATTACAGCCCCACCTAAGTAATCCTTTCTGATCCAAAACGCATTTCAGAATTTCGGTCAACATTTCATGAGTTCGGTACTTTTGGCGTGCCCACCCCGCCCTAACGCTTGGGGCTGGACCACACACCTGCGCCGTGCATGACTCAGCCACCGTCGCGGCGACAGCGTTGAGCGATCGATAATTTTGCCTTCGCTGAGTGGCAGCAGGCGGGCCAGACCGAAGACCTTGTCTTTGTCCGTAATAGCATTCTGCTAGTTGGGCTCGAGAGAGAGCCCGTAAGACACGACGGGACGAGTGAGCACCGCAGAAACGATCGGTGAGCACCCCTCTACCATTGACCGAGGGCTGTCAAAGCAGCCATCATAGCTGGTTCTAGGGCATCTGAGCTGCTTGCGCGCCCCCTGCCACAGGACAGAACGTTGTTGTCAGTTCAGTCTGCATTGGAAACTCGTTATCGACAGCAATGAGACCCCGCCAAACGTTGACAAAGTACTTGGCATGCGGGCTGTTGACTCACACCTGGTCCTGCCGCTCTGTCTTGGGTATCGGCAGAGGTTAGTTCCAAGACATACTGAGGGGATGACGAATTAGTGTCACAGGATGTGGACTGAGGTTTTGTTCCCATGTAAGAATCAGGAGCCTTGAAGAGCCCACGAATGGAGTTCTGAGTGGCGGCATGTCAGATATAGCTACTATGTCGTTTATCTTATAAAATGTAGTCGAAAGAGGCAGTTCACTTTCCACATGTTCGCATGTGAGCAGGCAAATAGTAAACCGATACGACTGCCAAACTTCGGCTTTGACGTTGAACGTAGCCCTTGATAACTTAAGGTTCAGCATAGCAGCGCAACTTTTGTCCTGATCAAGTCGCATATATTCACATTGCCCCGTCGACCACTGAATTTTACCTCTGCGACCTGTTCTTCGGAATAGTGAAGCGGATGAACATTCAGCAGCTGTCATTCCTAGGCGTCTTCCTTCTGCCCTCCCGAAGGTGATGTCATGAGTTGGTAGAGTAATCGCCACCCGATCCAGAAGTGCATCTGTGTACGACCTCTAAAAAAAACAGTAGCGATATTCTACAGTCAGCGAGGTTACAGTATGACGGAGCCTCAAAATTTCTGGTGCTTAAGATTGGCAGAACGCTGCCCAGAATGATGGGATAGAGGCAATTGAAAAATCTGGCGTCAGCTCAAGTTTGGGAAAGGTTGGAAGTCGTCGCCCGACTGTTACAAAATTTTGTAGGTAATATAATTCGCAGAAGCTGGGAGGAGGCTTCAAGTTCGAGGTCAAAAGACATCACATTCGACTCCTCTGATCTGATGCGACTTCTTGGTATGAGACTATCTCGTAGATACCAGTAAGGGACTACGACTATGCACAGGCAAGAACATGGAATCGTGCTCTCACTTGGTGTGGTATACTACACATTTTGGGCGTGTTTTCGCCATTAAGGATGCAGGGCTTCCCGGCAAATGAACGGGTCGTGTGGCCGGAGGGGTTCAGGTGACACGGCGCGTTGCAAAACTTCAGTGGGTACGTACAAAGCGGTCATCTTGATGACTTTGCTGTATGGCACGGAGACCTGAACAGTCTACGAAAAACAAGCGCGGAAGCTCAATCACTTCCATCTCAGTTGTCTCCGACGGATACTTTTTCTGGAGCGACAGGGATGGAACGCACTGGAGTCCTCTGTATCCACGCCATGCTGAGGCAACTGCAAATAGCAGGAGTGGCCTCATCGCGAGAATGGAAGACGAGCGTCTACCAAAACAACTCTTCAATGGATATTTCGTCATGGGCTCTCATCGAAAAGGAGGTAAAACTCGTAGCTAAACGCCATCTTGAGGAATTTCTTGAAGTGGCTACGAACCAACTCGCAGACCTCGGAAGACCTCACACGGAACCGGCCGGCCTAGAAAAGAACAAAAGGCCGGATCGCCGTTGCCAAAACCAAAATAGCAACTCGCAGGTCTCAGGCGTCTCTGACCCGCAACGCCAACCTCTGGCCCCCCACCCATGTCCGCGCTGTCAGCGAGCATAGCGCGCGAGGATCGGCCACCTCGGACATCTCCGAACACAATGCACTAACAGCCCGACAACCCCGACTGCCCCTCCTCCACCCCGCATGCCGTTCACGACGGCATCCAATCACCACCGATGCTCAGAATTCCCGTGTTCTGTCGCCATCGGCTAGTGCTATCTCCATCATTCTTGTTACAAAATACGCGGAGAAGACGACAACTACCACAACTCCCGTTCATGCCACCGATCCAAGCGTTGCCGATGAACCGTTAACCACCACTATCATCATCAACACCCCCATTTGCCACATGCATCGGCCCATTTGGCCACTTATGAATCTATCGCGCCGCAACCGACGCACCAATGCTAGGAGTCCTCACACACACATTCCCTGTCCGCCCTCACTGTCCACGCACATTCATACACTGTATAAGATGAGGATCCGTCCGAGTCATCCACCTGCGCCCTCTCTCGTCTCCGGTCTTCTTGACTCTGTCTTGACACCGGGCTCGGACGAGGGAGGAGGAGAGAGTGTAGGTAGATGCTACGCAAGTCTACCGGCACTATAAACCCCTGCGTAAGTCACCGTCCCTGCTCCCATTGCTGCTGTAACTGTGGGGCACACGGTGGACATCATCGAAAACGATGGTCGAACTGTCAAGCTTACTGGGTCACATGCGTGCCTGCAAAAACGGAATCCACCGCATTATCCACACCCCTAACACACCTTGCACAGAAACCATCCCTCCCACCCCCCAACCCAATCAACTTCCCATTGACCAGCGTGCCCACCGCTAGCAGCATCGCGAAGACAACCACCTCAACTTTCCGCACTGTCACCGCATCGACTTGATCGGTCACATGCGAATCTAACGCGTAGGGACTGGCGGAAAAGTGCCTGAGACATCAACATGCACTAGGCGTCATCACCTCATTGCCCACGCACGTTCAGTTATTGCATGGGCCTATTCGGCCGCATATGCGTTCACGAAAACCTGCGGTACATACCGCAGACACGACCACATCGCCACACATTCCCCATCGGGACGTATATCAGACATGAACGCCTCCAGCATCCCATGCCACCGGCATCTCTTGCGCAAGTCGTAACTGTGCTTTTCGGTCCTCTTCTCCATGCGGATCGTCTGTTGCATTTAAGATCGCAGCTGTCTGCCGCCTTGTGTGTGTGCATATGGGCCCCATGTCGTGTGTGTTGCACGTGCAAACAAACTCTTCTTAGCTCTGTCAGCCACCTCTCGCAATCACATCATCAGTTGGCTGACGGGCTCGACAGTCGGCTGGTGCTCGAGATAGGGCAGAATGCGTGAGGTCGACCCTCAGTGCAAAATTCCTCACTAATAGACAATCTGAGGCGAATGAGACTACCACAGTGCGCAAAACGTGGTCGTGGCTTGGGAGTTTGCCAGCTGGCATTTCGACCTAGAATCTGAAACGTCAGGCTAATAAAGTTCTTGTTCCAACTATCGTGTTTCCTTCTTCGCTAGGACTTCATTGAACTCACCCCTTCGCTTCTATCAGGCCACATAGTCAGCCCAGCTGTGTTTAGGCTCCCCAAACGGGCCACGTGGTAGATGCGCTGGACCAACATGGGGGCCACATCGAATTCTGGCAGGCGCTATCGGATTTTCGCACCACAACAAATGCCAACATTTCGGGGTGCGGTGGCAGACCCGATTACTGGCAGACGTCACGTTCACTGGGATCTCTGCCATCTCCCATTGTTGTTGCTGGTCGAAAGCCTGGTCATTTGCTTTGTGGATCAGGGGGTGGGGAGTAGAACGCCAGGGAACGACCACGACCGTGTCATCCACCAGCACCCTCCTCCGCCCCCGGTCTACCGGACTCTGTCTTGACACGGGGTCCAGGTGGGGGAGGAGGAGAGAGTGCGGTAGGTGCTGTGCCAGTCTACTATCACTACAAAGTAAATCACGCGCAAGTCACCGTTCCTGCTCTCACTTTGATGTGGAGCACGCGGTGGGCATCGTCGGCAACGACGGTCAAACTGCCGTGTTTGTGTGTTGAGCGGACGACTGACTGCTTGAGAGTTAGACTGCATTGACTCCTTCTTAATGGCAGTCTCTCACGCATGCGACATCTGAGCCGCGGTCTTATTTATGACGGGGTAAAATCAAAATGTGAGTCCCATGAAGGAAGTAGGAAGGGTGCAAATCAGGTGGCACCGACAAAGACAAGGGAGACCGGTATGGCCATTTCTGGCTTATTAGCCGTCATCAGCCAGTCATACCCAACCCCAAGTGTGGATCACTTGAGATTCGAACCCGGGATCTTTGCTCATGGAGTTTGACACTCTACCGTTGAGTCACGGGCCCGTTGTCCTGTCGGTTGTGATCGGGAATATCAATTATGACCCGGTAACACCCGATTTACATCTACTACTACTAGTCGCTGTGCGACTGCCTGTGAGGGTTCTAGTATGAGTCCCAAGGCACAACGGAACGAGCATGTTCCGTAACCTGATCGGTGAGCGTCCCCTGTCATAATTAGGAAGGGATCCACGCAATTGATGGAACAAGGAGTTTATTCGTCTAAGCCTTCGGATTCATGCTCCACTCCATCATCCAAGACAGTGTCATCCACAAGGAGTCGCTGTACTTATAAAACGCATTCGTTATGCAGCCGCAAACCGAAGAAAATTAACACTTCTATCCTTCATTGCAGATTGTAGCTTTTTGTGCTATAACAGCTTGGTCGCCGGCATTCGAGTCGTTAAGCCCCGCGGCTTCATCACCCGTATCGAATGTTGGCGTAATTATTACTCAGTCATATGTCTCGCTGCCACTGGCGTTGTAAACTGCGTTCGCCCATGCGCTCCCCGCGTGGCCAATTACTTTGACTGGACAAAGATTCAGCAAAGGATATGGAGGCGAAAGGTCACTGCATTTGTTAATAGACCGGGGGTCACTTGATCATGACTGAAGCAGCTGGTTGTTCAGGCGGCTTTCAACTTTGGCGAGAATATTGGCCCCATCGAACTTGAATACGTGGCCGTTATTAAGGTAGAGGAGCACGTGCAAAAATTTGGAATCAGTTGATTTTGTCTCTCGTCGTGTTAGCGTATTCATCGGCTGGCGAAGTTGCGCGGGTAATCATTCGCTCTATTGTAATCTGGCAGCCACGTTTTCCGGCTGACTGTAGTGCGTCCCAACACTTTTATATAGCGCCCTTACGCAACTACATTCGTCGGTTGAATGGGTGGTTGTTACTGAAGTTCAGTACTTGCGTCGCAGTTGTCGCTCTCCTGATTACTTTGGTTTTTAGGCCATCACATTTCTTGCGGCTGATGAGGACATCAAAAAAATTTAACTGGTTGTTTACTTTCTCATCCATCGTGAAGTATATGTCCGGGGAGACGGCATTGTGGAGTTTATTGAATTCCAGCTCCCGATCCTGTTCGATGACAACGAAGTGTCATCTACAGACGGAGTCCATGATTTGGGTCCTTCACCTGGACGTAGAGAGTTTCGTCAAGAGTAAGGAGGCAACCATCGGGCGTCAGTTAATGAAACCGAAAGACCCACTGTCACGGCTAGAAACGTCTGGAGTCGTTTATCGGATCTGGTGCAGTTGCGGACAAAGCAACTACGTCGGAGAAACCGGAAGACAGATCCGAACGAGAATGACCGAACACGCTGCAGCGGTGCGGAGAAATAACGCCAGATCTCAAGTTGCGGCTCATTCGACGAGATCCGGCCACACATTCAAATTTGACGAGGCCGAAATTCTCGCAAGAGGTGACAACCGCTTGAACCGGGAGCTACTGGAATCATGGTTTACTGGCCCCCAGTCCATTAACAAGTGTAGTGATCTTCCAATTCCATACCCGGTGCTGAGCCTTCGCCTAGGCGGAGTAATTAGCCACGCGGGGAACGCACAGGTGAACGATTTTCCTAACACCAGGGTCAACGCGTCAGATGGTCGAGCACTCATCACACCAACATCAACACACGTGATGAAATTGCAGCAATTAACGACGCGAATATCGGCCATCACACCACGTGCAACGATCCCTGATGAAGGGGGAGCCGTGAATATTCATAGGTATGCGGTGACATGACGACTGCATCCTATAAATACTGCAGCCCCTTGTGCATGAACCACCCTTATCCGCTTTTGTCTCTGATGATGGGTTAGAGCAGGAATCCGAAACGTCGGGCTAATAAACCTCTTGTCCCATCGATCGTGTCTCCTGCTTCAAGACTACTTCCTGGGGCCCGTCTCTTCGCTTCTATTGGCGAGTTGGTGTTTGTTTGTCAGCGCACGTCCTGGAAAATGTCAGAGGCGTGACAATAGCCCCGATGAGATAATCATATCCTTTGGTGTCGTCTCTCTGTTAACTTCCATCCCTAAAGAACTGTAAATGAGAGGCCTTAGAGACCTACTGGAACGAAGTTTTGACGAAGAAGGAAAACTTTTTAAAAGGAAACGTGCGATTGAGCTACTGAACTACTGCCTATGCAGGTACTCCACGTTTAATGGCCATACTTGTGAGCAAATCCAGGGAACCCCGATGGGATCCCTGATCTCCGGCTAACTGCCTGAGGTGATTCTGCTGAAAGTGGAAACTCGTGTATTTCAGCCCTATAAGCCAAAATTATGGATGCGCTGTGCGGATGATATCTTTATCATCCTATAATGAGACGCGAAAGACAACTTTAAAAGTGCATTGAACTCCATCTGCCACAAATCCAATTCGCAATGGAATAAGAAAAGGACAGAACGCTCTCTTTCATTGACATGCGGATATCGAGGCAGGAAGATGGAAACCTACAGACCGGTGTCTGCCAAAGAGCTAAAAACACGGAGAAAATACTTCATTACAACAGCAACCACCCCCTATCGCATAAATGCAGTTGCGTCCGGACGCCTTTTCGCCGCATCAACACACACTGCAGCACAGAGGCCGAGAAACTACGAGAACGTGCTTTCCTTTGGCACCTTTTCCTTGTCAGTGGACACCCACGTAGCTTCGTTAACAAATGCTTGTTCCAAAAGCAAATAAAGACCTACGGGGAGCAGACGCGAAAACTTGAAGTCTTCTCTGTCTTCCCCTACATGGGGGACGTCTCAGAGGTCACTGAGCGTATGCTAATACTCCTCAACGTGGGCGTTGGACATCGGGCGTAGGTTACTATCCGTCGCTTAATCATACAGCCTAAGGGTAGGCTACCCCCCTGAGGAAACGTCAGTCGTCATTTACCATGTCAACTGTCTAGACTGTCGGACCAACTACTGAAGCATGACCGGCAAGCGACAAAGAACGCGCATGCATGATCACACTCGGTGGAACTAGAAAGGGAGAGGGAGAGCCCAAGGCACAACGGGACGAGTGAGTCCCGTAGCGCGATCGGTGTGCGTCACTCCACCATTGTTAATTTACCCGATTGCAACCGACAGCACAAGAAGCCCGTGACTTAATGACTAGTACGTTGGACGTTCAGCTCACACGCTGTGAGTTCGAGCCGCGGGGGTTGCATCCCTTGGAGTTGGGTATGACTGGCCAGCGACGACTAACAAACTAGAAATCGCCAGTTCAGTCCCTCTTGTCTTTGTCGGTAATGGTATTCTGCTTACTGTTCTCTCGGTGGAGATGATGACCGCTCGACTGACTCATATAAGTGATCACTGGAGTTACTATACCTATCTCGACGTCCAGAGCAATGATAAAATAGTAATAGTAATAATGATAGTACAAAAGTGAAAGAAAAAGGGGATGATGACGATAATGACAATGACGATGCTGCTGATGGTGATGATGATGATGATGAGGAGGAGGAGGAGGAGGAGGAGGAGGACGAGGAAGAAGAATAGGAGGATGGTGATGGGAGAGGACAGACAAAATAAAAGGGCATCAAATCTAAATAGAGTAGATGGACTAACTAATGAAATGTCAACCGAAATTCCGAAATGCGTTTTCATTTCGAAAGATTAATTAATTAGGGTTGTAAAACTAGTCAGCCTGTAACATAATTCTGTAATATTTCCGTTACCCTAGGATGCCGGCTCTCGAATAAACTTCCTTCCGGCTGCATGCAAAAGCTACACTCTGTAAAAAATGACTACTTATGTAGCCTGAATTTTTCTCATTGATTTTCGATGCCCCCAAAAGTTCAATTATATTTAATGAAAAATATGCACAAAAATATTCATTCTTTTGCTTATACGGTAGAAAATTACGTCTTCTTCTAATTTTTTAATCGAAGGAGGGACATAATTCGGTTTCCAAAAATTTTATAATTTTGGGACTTCTATGTATCGTGAAACGGCCGTTCATAAATCGTCATGTCTCTGCCTTTACTAATGTGGCTTGTAAAGTTAACAATATGGATCAAATCCACTGCTTAATTTTATGAGCCCTATATGGTTTCCCTTTATTGCCGTGGAGATATATGTGGTTTCCCGTACGAGGAAAATATACGGCTTGTAGTTTGGAAACTCAGAATTCAAGTGTAACGGTAGAGCGAGTTCAAAATTATTCGGGAATTAGAAAAGTGTTTGAAAACCCAACTATACTCTTCCTTGGAGTATAAGTTCGGAAGAAGACGGGATTGTCTTCCAAATGAGCGAAAGAATGAAATTTTTATGCATATTTTCCATGAAGTATAATTGGCCATTTAGGGGCATTGAAAATCAATGAGAAAAATTCATGCTAAATAAGTAGTTATTTTTTACAGAATGTTGTTTTTGCCTGCAACCGGAAGGAATTTCATCCGAAAGCCGGCATATTGAGGTAACTGGATATTATAGAATTGTGTTGCAAGCTGTCTAGTTTTACAACCCTACTTAATTAATCTTTTCGAAAAGAAAACTCATTTTGGAATTTTGGTCGACATTTCATGAGTTAGCCCACCTACTGTAGGTATTCATATTGACTCGACCGTAAAAAACTCGGCACCTCGGTGGGATTCAAACCCATGCAGTAAGGGGAAAGCTTGAGTACAGCCAACGTTTTAACCACTTGAGCTACGACGCCCCGCCGTCCGACTTGAAAATCCTGACAAGTGGACGTCGTAGCATAAAAACTCTAGTTTTTAGTGTAAAATGGCTAACTGATAAATGAAATATTTAGTTAAGATGAATTTTAGTTTATGGGATAGGGGCGTCGAACTGTAATACCAAAAATTTCAAAGATCGCAAGCTTTTACAAGGTATTATGGGCAATACGAATAACAAACGGAGTCATTTATGAACTCCAGGTAAACCCCGCACGGCGTGCAGTCGACATTTACAGTAAGTGATCTGTCTCATGAAATGTTGATAGAAATTCTGAAATGCGTTTTGATTAGAAAGGCCTACTTTGGTATGGCTGTAACAGTGATTATCGTGCAGTGTGATCTGAAGACATTTCATTTACGCAAGATGCCGGCCCTTCTTTCCGGCCATCTGCAAAAACTACACTCGGTAAAAAATACCATGTATTATGAATTTTACCATTGATCTTCTTTACCCTTACAAACTCAAATGCATTTCATATAAAGAACGCGAGAAATATTCTTCCTTGTATTCATCGGGTAGAAAATCATGTCTTCCTTAAATTTCATACTCGAAGAAAGGGTGTATCTCACTTTGAAGGGTCTGTAATTATGATATTTATTAGACTGTTAAATTTTAGCTCAAATGACACCGTATATGTCTGTTTATTAACGTACCTGATGAAGTATGTAGCATATTTAATGCGCTGTATATAGCGTCCTCTTAATGGCAGGGAGAAATAGAAGATGTTCCACACGCAAGAAGTATACAGCTTGTAGGTTTGGAGCCCTAAATCAAGTAAACTCTTAGACAACGGTGGGCTGTAGGACCCCAACTAACTTCAGGTAACCTGTGGACTGTTTTGCAAACGACAGCTACATTGGGTCCTAAGCCATACCGTTACCTTTTCTTGAATTCCTAACTAAATGACAGCCTCCCGGCATAAATTTGATTATTTTCTGTGTTTTTTTTGCATTTCGCCCACTCTCCGTCCCGCGTTTTGCCCCGATCGTAAAACCCCCGCCCCAACAACAATCCCCGTATGACACGGGGGCCGCAGGTTACCTCAAGTTAGTTGGGGTCCTACACCACACCGTTGGCATCCCTTCTAATGGAAAACGCATTTCAGAATCTCCATTAACATTTTTTGAGATAGGTTACTCACTGTAATTCTCCCCAGTAGCTTTAAAACCAAATAGCTGTTGCACCAATTTCTTGGTTAACTGCTGGCATGAGTGGCTTTCGCTGATATGAAGAAGAAGAGTCGAGCACCAAAGCACTTTGTTTATTGTCCTGAACCTTCAGACTCGTACAGGAGCCCATCGTCAGAGGAAGTAGCAGCAACAGAACAAGCGACAGTTATAAGGCATGTAGGCCGATCATTGGCCGAAGGCGCAAGACTGGAGGTGGCTGCGTAGGGCTCTGTACGCCGGCGCCATTTTGTGGTACCGTCGGGAAAAGAGGCTTATTTTAAAAGATTCCTCACAGAATCACCTCAAGTCTAGTTTCATTGATCCGGCAGTAGGTACGCCCACTCAGCGTGTTAGTTTCTGGCGAATCGTCCGCACTGAATGACGTCACAGATGTTGCCTTGGAGCAGCACATCGCTCACGCCGGAAACAAAACAGGCCGAGAATTGCTTGAAGCCTGGGCATCGGATGAGAACTGCATCAGCCGATTTATCGATCTGGCGCTGGCGTACAGAGCCCTACGCAGCCACCTCTAGTCTTGCGCCGTCGGTCGATGATTGGCCTACACACCCTCTAACTGTCGCTTGTTCTGTTGCTGCTACTGCCTCTGACGATGGACTCCTGTACGAGTCTGAAAGTTCAGGACAATAAACAAAGTGTTGCGGTGCTCGACTCTTCTTCTTCACTCACTGCTATCCACGTCTAATAACTGCAACTAACCTACGTTACCTTGTCCACCTACGTGCCTGGCTGGCGGTATGTGCGATTAGTGTGACAAAGCGAGGTCTCTTGTCTAACCTCCGGACGCACCCATTCAGGGTAAATCGAATGGGCATCACAACATAGCTACTCTGGAAAGAGATGGTAACAGCTTCTTCTGACTTCCGTCAGATCACGACAAGTGAAAGTGAGCCAGGTTGTTGCTTTTTAATTTCCTCAGAAATTAACTGCTAACGTGGAGTAAATCAGTTTAAAGTAAGGTCTACTGGCGCAGACCGAAATTCGATGTATGAATATTTTGGCCGAAATCCACCTGCCACAGCGGGATAAGCACGTAATATGGATTAATTGTCGACATTCGGCCAGTAATATATTCTTAGTGTTACAAGATACATCATACTAGCAGCACAGGTGCTAGCTGAAAGCCCAGGTACTTGTTTTGCCAATATTCTGTCGCTGCATGGCACAGCTGCGAGGGATTCGACTAATCGGTGGGTCCCCCAGCCTTATCTATGTGCTTTCTGGTAGATATTTCAGTTAATAAAACGATCGGCGCCTATCAACGTTAGTTTAAATTGATTTAGTCCAAGTTGGCGGTTGATTTCCGAGAAAATTAAAAAGCAACACTTTGTAAATTGACGGCTCTACCAGAAAGCACACGGGGAATGCTGGGGCACCCCGTGATGAGTCGAACCCCTCGCAGCTGTGCCACACAGCGGCAGACTATCGGCAAAGCACGTGCTTGGACCTTTAGCGAGTTCCTGTACTGTTAGTATGGTATGCTGTAACACTAACAATGAGCCAGACAATCTTCGTGGCCGGAAGCAGATGTCTGCCTTGTGAGACGACACTCGGTTACACCATTCTCATCCTGAGTCCGCGCGAAAAGCAGCTTCAGCCCGTCTAAAAAACCCTGCCCAATTCCTGGTGGGTCACAGAAGACCCAGGCTGTCGTCGTGTGGGCCATTCACCAGTCTACCTGAATGTGCGCAGCCAACGAAAGCAAGGCTACGTCAAGATCGTTTGGCGGAATACTCGCCGACAGCCTCTGGAAGAGGAGGCCTAGAAACATTGGCTCATGTGGTTACATCCAACGACGACGAACCAGACCAAGACTTTAAAACTTCACGCCAAAGATGAGAGACCGGGGACGTCAATCTCAGTGCATGTTCTTTTTTAGCATTTATTGATGCAGTTGTCCTGTTTGACCAAATGAAAAGCCAAACACTTGACAAACATGTCACAATCCGCTATCGCATACACAGCAGAACGAAAAACTTCAGGGGAATAGGCATCAAACAAAGGAGTACAGAGAATATCACAAAGATAAAAGGTAGAAACCGAGAGACCAAGACATCTGGGAGAAACTTAATCAATGATAGACCACCGCATGTAGAAGAGCGACATATGCCGGGGTACCTGTACTAAGACTTAGTCCAGAAGACCGAGTAACAATGGGAGTTCTGAAATTACGTGAAATCGGAAAGAACACGGATGGAAAAGGAGATCCCTGATTGTGCATGTATTCAACGCTTGAGCTCAACCAATTTTCGCCGAGTTAACAATGATTCTAGTCTTGCTACTTCCCCCCTCGCCAATGGTTCTCTGAGCAACAGACATGCAACACTTGAAGACTTGAACAATTGCATAGATCGCATAACTGTTCTGTGCAGCTCATACACGTCTGGATACGAGAGACGGGAGCTGCTGGCTACCAGCGAAAACTTCGTCCCCCTGCTTTCAATGGCCTTAGATGAACAGTCGATAGACTTTTTTTACGCTGGAATGTGTAAAGGCCAGCGGAATAAGATTCACGACAGCAACCGAGTTTAAAACAACCTTCAATCATTCAGATAACTGCGCAGGTCGCCCTTAAAACCATCCAGTTCTACTTTCTTCTTCTTTACCCCATTTCCTTGGTCCGCCAATGGGTACGGAAACATTGGTAAATTACGTTCTTGAAGTAACTGATGAAGTCATTTCACTTCATTGAATTTGCTGCGAGAAATGCAATTTTGCATGTTATGGAGTATTTTGGTGGCAGTTAAAAAATAAAAAAGTAGTACTACAACGCGGAACTGATTTTTTCGGAGAGGGAACGTCATCTTCGACCGACCAGGCAAGAAAAAGAGGGTTTTGAGTCTGAAATACATCAAAATATTGATGAGTTTGCGAGAACCAGTAACATTCGTTAACGTCCTGATTGACATGACAGTTTGAAAGGCGTAATAACTGCAAAAACCGCACCAAAGCAAGCAAAGGCGTAACCCTTTCAGTAAGACAACGTAGATGGCGCACCCGACAGATCACATGACTCACCAAAATGCAAAGAAAAGCATTATTAGGTCACGGCACTGTTTTCTGCAAAATGAGGATGAACGCAGCTCGGCATACGAACTGGATTGCTGCTCGACTTTGGTGAGGACGTAATCTACAAGATGTGGTTATGTGGCCCCACCTGATGAACGCAATACTGTTGGGGTAGGGGTTGGGGTGAAGGCTTAGGGCTAGGGTTAGGGGTTAAAATTAGGGGTTAGGGCAACTATTCAAATTACAACCGCGCATTCCCAATAGCTTTTCTTTTGTGTACAACTGCTTGACCTCGTCGCCTGTGTGTTGCCCGGCCCCACCCGTAAAAAACTCTATTACTACCGGTCACGTATTACAAGCGGCTGGGTTTACTTTACTTTACATAACCACATCTGACCGGTTTCCTAAAACAGGCCCTAATGTGCCTTTTACTGAACACGTACGCTCATGGCGATAGAAGTTGGACAGATTGGTACAGTGCCGTTTAAGATTTCATCTAGCTAATCATAACCCTGACCACAAGCTGGGACCAGAAACACAAAAAATGCGCTCACACGCGGCGCAGATGATCCACCAGGGGTCTACGTGATGGTTCATAACCACTTCATCGAAAAAGTAGTTCATCTGTGCCTTGCTACCAGTCATTCTCTGTTGCTGCAGATAGGATATTTATTTAATCAGGAATGGGTGCAAACCGATCCATTGGCTTCCCGAAGCAAACAAGTATCGTATGGGTGATAGGGGTCACGAACTGACAACCCTCTGATAGGAAGTAGATGCGATGGCTGGAACAAGAACCTTATTCGCCTGATGTTCCGAACCCAAACTTGTACCCATCATCAGAGACATTATCAGATTCGGGTGATTCGTGCCCAGGAAGTTGCGGTATTTGCAGGATGCAGTCGCTATGACACTGTTTATCTATGATAATTAGCGGTTCCCCCTTTCATCAAGGATGATTGCCCGCTGATACACTAACTATTTGATGGATGACATGCAAGCCGTCAATTGCTGAAATTTCATAATGATGGTCCGGCCACCTGGGTCATCAGCCTGCCAAATTGAGTCTCAACGCCGAAGATAGCGTGGGGAGGTCATTGCACTTTTCAACAGACTGGGATCCCCCGAGCCGTAACTCAAACAATCCACGGCTCACGCGATTATCATCTTTCGTGAGAATTTCGGGGTTTCTTTGAACTTGAATGTGTGGCCAGGTATCGCCGAATTGGCCGCGCCTTGAGAGTTGACTTCTGCACTGCTGCCGCGTGTTCAGCGGTTCGCGTCCGGAGCAGTCTCCCAGTTCCTCCTTTTTAGCTGCTTTGTCCACAACTGCACAAACGACTCCAGACGTTTCTTTCCATGGCAATGGGTCTTTTGGTTGCCCTAACTAACGCCTGATGGTTGCCACCGGTTTGTCTGCGACACCATCTCCAAGTGATGCGAGAAGCCGGCTGACTGCGGTAGAGGCGTTCCTGATGCACGGAATTGATCGCCAAGATTTGGGCTCAGTGCATTTTTTTCGCTCGTCTCGTTTACGAATAATGAAGTTGCGTTGGGAGTTATTTTATCTGACAACTATATGCTAGGCCAGACTGGAAGTAGCTTTGATAGTGCAGACCGAACATCTCAAGGAATTATTACGGTATTATGGTAGGGGCGCTCACCGATCGTTCTTACGGAGCTCACTTGTTCCGTTGTGCCTTACGGGCTCCCTCTCGATCGATCGGTGAGCGTCCCCTACCATTGTGTATTTCCGATCGAAGCCAACAGGGCAACGTGCTCGTGGCCCAGTGGTTTAAGGCGTGGACTTCTAACTAACAGGTCGCAAGTTCGAGCCTCGGGTGTTCCACACTTCGGGGTTGGGTATGACCGGCTAACGACGGCTAATAAGCCAGAAATGGCCATTCCAGCCTCCCTTGTCTTTGTCGGTAATAACATACTATCACGGTATTGCCTAAAAACATATTTTACCTTTGGTGGACAAATGTATGAGCAAATCAAAGTCGAAACACACTGCAGAACACCAGTCGACAAAAGAGTTGAGCGACAATACCTTCATGACCTCATTCGGGCCAATGAATACCCAAGCTACTTCATCAAGCAAAGCAAGCGCCGGGTGAACAGACGACGACTGCGAGATGAACAACCCCGAAGTCTGGAGGGCTATTCCTTACATCAAAGGAGTCTCCGAGGCGGTTGCACGATGGTTACAACCCACCAGGGTAGGCATTGCCCATCGACCCCAGCCAACAACTCGTCGACGTTTGATACTACACAAAGACATACTACCACCCACTAAAGGCTCAGCCGTTGTCTATGAAATACGTTGTCGCGCTGGAGGATACAAATATGTTGGGGAAAACGAACGGAAATTGCGGACCCACCTACATGAGCACCAACTAACAACTTGGAGACTAAATCCAAACTCACAGATTGCAACTCACATCGGAGAAACTGGCAGCAGTTTCGACTGTCAAGGAGCATTCGTCTTAGGCCCGAACATCTCACACTTGAGACATGGCACTCAGATGCCAACTCCATCAACAGGCATTTAGACCTTCCTGCGACCTGTAGTCCTACGTCATTACATACACCATGACCAAGACAAGACGGTCACACGGAGCTTGAAAATACCGAGCAAACACGGCCCGTCGACTAATCCACCCAAAAGAGGGGGACACAAACGCAACAAACCCCAATTGAGTTCACGATGCATAACACAGGAGACCGCCAACATTCACAAACGACGGCCAGAAGGCCAAGACAGCGAAATAAAGAAACTAATCAGCCCAAGGCCAACTAATTCGGCCGTCTACTCAGAATTCTGGTTGACTTTTATACTAAACGCTTTGATAATTGAGAGTCGTCCAAGTTCTCCGAAGCGTCAGCAATACAATTCCCTTGATCCGGTGGGCACTCCATTTTTTCTCAGATTATCGACCCGGATCTCTTACGTCTTCTAACCTGAGTTTCGGGCCTTTTCCCTCTTTGTTCTGCCAAGCATAACTTTGACCACCACCGTTTTGGGGCCAGAGACCTCTGGACTCGGACGATGCCTCACTAGACAGTCGCTTCTCATCTAACTACCTAGTAGTGCGGCAACTACGAGCACAGGTCTGAGAGTCAGGCTGCAATGGCTCCTTTTTAATGTGGCCTTTATGGCACTCCCATCACAGCGTGGGATCCGAGCCAGGCGTTGGCGACATGCCTAGGTGCGGCTCCGGCCGTGCTAGCCTCCAAAAGTCTGTTGTGATTGGTTGAAATCCTGGTTATTTTTGTGTGGACCAAGGGGTGTTGTGGAACGCCAAGGTGAGAATCCGTTCGAGCCGTCCTCCTGCGGCCTCCCTCGTCTCCGGTCTTCTTGACTCTGTCTTGACAGCGGGCTCAGGCGGGGGAGGAGGAGAGAGTGTAGGTAGGTGCAGCGCAAGTCTACCGGCACTATAAACCCCTGCGCAAGTCACCGTCCCTGCTCCCACCGTTGCAGCTGCAGCTGTGGGGCACACGGTGGGCATCATCGAAACCGATGGTCGAACTGTCATCGACCCGGATCTCTTACGTTTGCTAACCTGAGTTTCGGGCCTTTTCTGCCTTTTTTCTGCCAAGCATAACTTTGATCACCACTATTTTGGGGCCAATGACCTGTGGACTCGGACAGTCGTCTCTCATCTAAATACCTAGTAGAGCAGCAACTACGAGCACAGGAAACATGCTTAAGTGCTACAGCTGCTAGCCCAGTCAACTTCTGCACAGTACTAGAAGCTGTGGTCTGCACAACCGACGCGACAAATGATAACAGACTTCTATCCAACAAAGAGTTGCCGCCCTGCAGATGAAAGTGGGCAATTATCGTCCTTTCCGCCGACAAAGGAGAACACTGGCTAATAATGAAACATGATGACTCTACTGATAATTTCAGCGCACTTTTTAACGTGCGAAAATCCAAAAGACTAGTTTACGCAGTGCGGAATAAAGCAGCGACAGATTAGAAAGAGGATTTTAGAGAACCTCAGATCCAAAAGCATGCTAACGCCAAGGGACTCGAGCAAAAAGAGAGCAGCGGAGTTTCCGTGTTGCGCTGATAATCTGACATCCCGCGTCTTTATACATTTAACAGGTTCATAGATATTTTGACGGATTTTGAACGATTCACATTGACCCAACCATAAAAAAAACTCGGCGCCTCGGTGGGAATCGAACCCACGACTGCAAGGGGAAGGCTTTATTGTAACCAACGTTCTAGCCACCTGAGCTAGGAGGCCTAAACAAGAGACGTGAGGTTAATCACATTTACGTCAAGTTACCCGCCCAACCTAATGCAATATGTGGAATCCACAAGATCTGATACAGAAGGCTGACTGCCTACTCAGGATTTCCTAAGAAATCAACCTAAAATTCACCAGATGACTATCAGACTCACATAACTTATAGATGTTTTGGCAGATTTTGAATAATTCATATAGACCCAACTCTGAAAATCTCGGCGCCTCAGTGGGGTCTTGTAGCTCGGGTGGCTAGAGCGTTGGCTGTATTAAAGCCTTCCTCTTACTGTTGTGGGTTAGAATCCCGCCGAGGCGCCGAGTTTTTTTTTCAATCCTGCCAGTATGAATTTGACAGGTTGATTTAACTTGTTTATAAGTACAATCACTCGTTATATTGCATTTATTTCGTTAAAGGATGTTCTTCATTTCTTATTAACGTTCTGGAGATAGTGTGTTTTCGGTTGTCGACACACCAGAACTGCGTCAAAGTCTGCTGAAATTGCCAGCAACGATTCAGTCGCGCACCACCAGTTGGGACAACAGGTAACTACTGGAAACAGAAACTTGAGGAAACTGGAAACTTGTCCATTAAGAAGTGAACTAGGAAGACCTTCTGATGAAGTCATGGAAGAAAAAGCGGAAAAGCCTCGAGAAATAAAAAAAAACAGAATCTTCCCAACATTCTTAGAAGTAAGCATTGACAAAAGATAATCCCCCCCCCAGGCAAGGATGCAGTATGCGACCCCACTCGGGTAAGAAAAAACAGGCCACCGCGTTTTCTGGATGGGGCTGGACGGCGGAATGTCGCGAACTCGCGCCAAATTTCTCTAACGCTACTTGCAAAAGAGCACACGTATCAGCAACCCGATCCCCGAGGTAAGATGAGGGTATAAAGATGTGCGGTAGTGCATGCAAAATTTGTGCTTATTTCGCAGTTCTTCCCGTCTGCTTTCACATGGGAAAGCGATTACATTCCAGCTAGCTGCGAGTACGCACGGAAACGTCAAATATAAAAAAATCGAAGAGGCAATATGCCATGATGACCTGGTTTTTGCTCCCTGAGTGGGTCTGCATACTGCCCTAAATTTTGGCGGGCGCTTCCATACGTGAAGGGTGTCTCGGAAGCCATCAGTCGTCTTCTCACTCCACTTGGAGTTGGAGTTGCACACAGACCGGAAGCAACCATCAGGCGCCAAGTCATGAGGCCGAAAGACCCACTGTCACAGCAGGAAACGTCTGGAGTCATTTACCAGATCTGGTGTAGTTGCGGACAAGGCAATTATGTCGGAGACACTGGGAGATTAATCCATTCGCGAATTGCCGAGCACGCAGCAGCAGTGAGGCGGGGATATGCTAGCTCTCAGATAGCGGCACATTCAACGGGAAATCACGGCAATTAACGACTCGGACGTGGACTGACAAGCCACCATTACATCAATTACGACCCCAGCGGTGATTGCGAGAGCTGTTAATTACAGTGCGCATATGGTCCCACGGCAGCCACGTGCTATAAATACTGCGCTCCTTATGCCACCATTACCCATATCTGCGACCGTCTCGGATGATGAGTTCAAGTGAGAATCCGAAACGTCAGGCCAATAAGTTGCTTATTCCAGTGATCACATCTTCGTCTTCTGAACTGCTACCTGGAACTCGCCTGCTTGCTTCTATCAGCTATCTGTACTTTTAAGTCACTGGAACTAACCGTTTGGACGGCTGTTTCGTATGATCTTGGTGTAGCCTTTAGTATTAGTAGTGAAACAGTGAGCAAAGAGCAGTAGGTATTTATAATGAATGAAAAACAGTTGTCCTTCATTGTTGTGATCCAATGTAACTGAATTATCCAGGCTGTTGTTGCTGTTGTCGTGTTCTAGTTTCCAGAGACGGAGACTTATGAATTATACGGTATATTCTTTTCCAATGCGGTTGACCGTTGTCTATAAAAGATTGCCCTAATTCGCGAAGAAAATGTTGTAAAAAGTACGTTTTCGTTTAATCCTCATCAGGTCTGCTCAGTGACATACTCTACGTTGTACTCATGATGATTCATTGTCGAAAATGTACACAGGCGGATTCTGAGAGTTCTGATTTTCAAATGGATATTATCACAAAACGTGGTCAGGTCAGTAGTTCTAGTTTGGAAAACATTATGCAGGCCAAATTCAAGACGCCCCACGGCAACCCGGAGAGCCCGGTTAGATCAACCTTCCGGTTCCTCCCAGACCTTTGTGGTGAGAGAGGATCCAGATGGAGGACCGCATGGTTCCTTTCTATATGACTTGGGCACAAAGTCCGGAAGACGATGCAAGAAAGGCAAGTGGGCAAACTCTGGTGACTGAAGACTGCTCGAATTTCATCGACGAACTCACGAAAACCTTGCGAGCAGATCGGAAGAACACCAGTTTACTTCGAGTTTCCACACTTTCTGACAAACTGTTGGAAATGACCACACTTTCGTTCGCTTTACATCAAAACCAAGCTTGCAGTTGATAAAGAGAGAGAGAGAGAGATGCAGGGGGGAGCGATAGGGAGAACACAATATGGCAATCAGTTCAACACAATACTTGCAGTCCACAAGGGGGGAGAACACGGCAACGATAAGGTGTAGGACCCCCAACTAACTTGAGCTGGTCGGTGGACCATGTCATACGTTGAATGGTGGTAGAGGGGTTTTACGGACGGGGCATTACACAGGAGTTAGAGCAAGAAGATAGAGAAAATAGACATATTTCTGCCGAAAGTCTTATAGTAGGCGAGCGCGGTAACTAAAAAAATTAACAAAAAACAATTTTCAAAAAACGGATTTTGAATAAAGCGCCGCTGGTAAGTTTGCATTCAGTCAGGAGGGGGAGGAAATTTCCAACAATGGGAACGATGAATAAGAGGTGATGTTTACAGTCACACTGAATTTCAGGGTATATTTTTGGAGTTTCCATTTACTTGGAGGTCCTACGCCCTATCGTTGTCGAGGAAACCCAGCAACAGTTGCTCCGTAACTCCCCCCCAACGATGTATTCTTCAGGCAGAATCCAACTGACAATCTTTGATAGCATGTGGTCGTCATCGCAGTTTCAGAGAGCGACAGCCACCCCTGACACCCGAACAGAGCTGTGGGAAGAGCTTCTTGAAACAGATTTCGACTCAGTATAAGAAGCGCGAAAAGGAAACTCGTGCACCCCGATATGTCCCTAGACCAATTTATGCCGAAGCATTATTAAAGAGCCCGCATACTTTGCTGCCTCCGAGACGCACAAGGATAAGGGCGGTTGAAGAAGATTAGTTTCAGTTTTCCGTTTCAGTTTATTTGAGGCAAACATAGGTGGTGAACCTTTGAACTCCCTATTTGTTACAAGGAAGCGAATTATATCAAAACTTTGAAAATGACAACATCAAACAGCTACAGAAGTTTTTTTCAGATTGGAAAAGTGTTCGAAACCAGACAGATAAACGGATTGTTCCAAGTATTAAAAACATTAACGTTATTAACTGTACTGTACAGTAATCTGTCTATGGATAATTGGCGCTATCTCAGTTTCTGAGGGGGACGAATTGAATGCCAGTCCTGTGACCCTTTCTCAAGTCGGGCCAGGTCTGCCTGCAAGCGCTCTCCGTCAAATTCAGTTCGGATGACGCTCCAAAGTTTAACATCATCAGCGAACATGGCGACATCACAACTCAGTTCACTGGCGCAGGACTAGGTGTTTAAATTATGCGTCAGTATTAAAAATAAACGATCAAGGTGGCAAAATGAATGGCACTGACCTGTTCAAGCAACCTGCTTGCAATTCTGATACTCACCGACGATGAGGCATCAGTGCGCCGGCCTGCGCTTTGCGGTCCTTCCAGTTGTGGGTAGAGCATGCCGTAGGTAACAAGCTGTTCACTTTACAAAAAGGTCCCGCTGGTTGCCCAATATACCATACTTGACAACACAGGTACTAATTAAAACCCAGATACGTGTTTCAACGGCATTCTGCCGCAGCAATGCACAACTTCGGGGGGGTTCGATTCATCAGTAGGTCTCCAGCGTTTTTCGTGTTTTTTTTTTCTGGTAGATAAATCAGTTCTGAAATTGCAGCTTTTTAATTTCCTCAAAAATTACTCGCTAACTTTGAGCACATCAGTCTATAGGCTCAGAATGAAATGAATATGGATATGTTTTAGAGTTGCGAAAATTCCCATAGCAGTAATCAGAAGACGAGGTGGCGAACATACGTAGCTTTCGATAAATTCTCGTCGGGCCAGTACAGTTACATAGGAACGGGGTAGAAGTAAAACATGCAAGCGATAAGCGAGTGAACTCCTTAGGAGACGCCTTGATCAAGCTGTCTCGCGAACCTTCCCAGCAGCAAGGGTTCAAATATCATTCCCTAATAACCCTACATTACGCGGAGAAGGTAAGGATAAGTTGCCACCGCAGACCACCTCAATGTGCATATATTCCTTCACTTGCTCCTGTGGAGCAGGTTATATTGGTCGCACGAGTCGGCGCTTATCCAAAAGAATACGCGAACACCTCCCGGCATGGCTAGGAAAAGGCGAAACGAGGAGTATAAGCAGCGCCGTTCTCGCGCATGTCGTCGATTCCGGACATCGAGTGGACCCCAACGAAGCTTTTCGTGTGATTTATAAGGTTCCATCGAGCTACCCTAAGCTACTAGGCCAACGCCTGTTAGCGACAGCGGAAGCGGCCGCCATTAGGTTACGAAAGCCAACCTTATGCGCTCAGAAGAACCACGTTCAGGCTCCGCACCTACAGTGGTCGACGGCTGACTAACGGTGCAACTTCCCCCGCGCACTTGCGCTCTCACCCCGCCCCTGACAATGACTATTATTACCCCCACCCCCTCCTCCACAGTCCCCCATCCCGCCTTTGTTTAAGGAGTACTTTTATCGACTTCTCTTATCGCTTGCATGTTTTACTTCTACCCCGTTCCTATATAACTGTACTGACCCGACGAGAATTTATCGAAAGCTACGTATGCTCGCCAACTCGTCTTCTAATATGGATATCTGGACTGAAATCCATTAGCCACAGCGTACTAACCGCGTAATACTACTTAATTGCCAACAGACAACCAATAGTATACGCATGGGTTTCACAACAGCACAGGTGCCAGATAAAAGCCCAGACACCTATTTCGCCGACAGTACCAGGCTGGACCTGGAAGTATCAAATAGACTGATTTACTACAAATGGCGGGAATACAGTGTCGCAACACTTAGAATTGTCTATTCCCCCACCAGCCTGTCTTACGGGCGGACTACTACTACTACTACTACTACTACTACTACTACTACTACCACCACTACTACCACAACTAATACTGCTACTACTACCACTACTACCGCTGCTACTACTAATACTACTACCACTGGCGGGAATACAGTGTCGCAACACTGAAGAAAGCTTTTTCCCCCGTCTACCACCACTGATACGGCGAATACTACTAATAATCCTACTATTTGTACTACTACTACTACTACTACTACTACTACTACTACTACTACTACTACTACTACTACTACTACTACTACTACCACCGCCACCACGGCTGCCAATGCTACTCTACCAATGCTTACAGTATGGGTAACTAACTGCAAAAATACTAGCATCAGTAACGGAGTGTTGCGACACTGGTATCCAACCCTAAAAATTAGCGATTAACTTCTGAGGAAATTATAAACCTGTAGTTTCAGTCAAGCAATCATGTGACAGATAGCGCCACACCCACACCCAGTTGCGCACAATTCATTTTTAAGTCTTCTCGAGGCAGAAGAGGATTCCTCTTCGGAAAATAGGACTTGACGCAGAAATCCAAAGTCCCAGCCAACCGCCTTAAGAGGGCTTCCACCAGCATGCAAGCAATGCAGTTTTCAAGCCGGCATCTATGCGCCAGACATTATGCGCCGTCAAATCCGGCAACTGCCATTCGCGCGACGCTGTTTGCTTCGGCCTGTTAGGACTGCGGACGAAGGCCTCTCGGCAATTTATTGGGATGACCGCGGCCGTCCTTTCATCCTTCTTGTTTTCCGCATTTCCGGCCCCCATAAACACGTAGTGACACAGAGCACGTTGCTTTACTGGGCTAATCACGCCTATCAAGTTTGAACAAAAACTCCTACTCATACCACCACATCGGGTGAGAAGTCAGGTGGTCGGCGCGGACGTTCTCGTTCGACGAAATATGGTTTTTAAAGTGAGCATGGGTTCACTTCTGTCACAATTAGGGTTTCAGTTGTTCAAGCCGATACTTGCCTCGCGGAAATGAGTTTTTTAATCAACAAATTAAATCTGATCTGTAGGTGCTGAATAATCTTAAGCGTAGGCATTTAATATCCATCCGGATGTTCGCCCCCTTAAGAAAATACGACAGTACCAACGGCACAAAAAAATCTCTCCAAACCAGTCTATGGTTCGGCAGACTCTGATCCGAAAACAGCGAAGCAGCCGGTTGATTGGTACATTCTCCGCGATGGGGTTCAGGCGGCTTAAGGTCACTTGCCGTAGATAGCATATCATATATTTACTGAAATTCTGAAATGTATTTTTAACTTGAAATGCTTACTAGGGCGAGCCTTTTTATACTGATTATCCTGCAATATAATCCTGATATATTTCTGTCCCGGAAGGATGTCAGTTCTAGAATTTGCAGCCTTCCAGGCGCCTGCAAAGGTACCCTGCATAAAGAACGACCACTTAAATAGTGTGATCTTTTTGCACTGACTTTTCTCGGGTAGACAATTTGAGGACATGATTTTCAACCATGTCAGTACAAGGAAGGACGCTTAGGTGCGCATCTTCTGCGAAATTTACTTGAATTTATATGAGATTCAAAAATTGATATTACAAATAATGCTACTTAAGTAGTTACTATTTGCCTAGATGTGCTCTTCGCAAGCGGTCAGAGTGAAGCGCATTCAAACGTCGGCATCTTGGTGGGAACGAAATGTCTTGCGGGCATGCTGCACGATCATTTATATTAGGTAAGATGTAGTTATGTAGCCCCACCTGATGGACACAATACAGTTGGGGTTGGGGGTTAGAGTTAGAGGTTAGGGATAAGGGTTAGGGCAACTATTTCTCAACCACTCAAAGTACAACCGTACATTCCCAATAGCTTCTATTTTACATACGACAGTTCGACCGTCGGTTTCGACGATGTCCACCGTGTGCCCCACAGCTGCAGCAGCGGTGG
>CACRXP010000600.1:83139-111459 GCA_902702965.1 Spirometra erinaceieuropaei
GGAGGAGGAGGGGGAGGAGGCGGAGGAGGGAGAGTTGAGGGAGGAGTGGGAAATTGGCGGGAGAGGGGAAGGAGTAGAGCGAAGGGGAGGAAGGGCAAGAGTGCTGTTTCGATTTTGATCTTTTTGACAGTTAGTTACGAGTCTGTGGAAATAATCAACCTACAGACGGCGTGGGACTCCAGCATTTGTTTAGAAACTATTCTTTCTCCTCTCCCTTTGCGGGGGTGAGCAGTGCTTTCACTACATAAGGCTGCGCATATGTCCCAGACGGCTGCCAAACTCCACTTTAAACCCCGACTTTTGTTCAGTGGAAGAAAGACCAACGTTGGCCTGGGCCTGACTACGGCGAGGCCACAACATAGAGGCCACGTTAAGAAGGAGACGTTGGAACCCGATTCTAAGTCCACCAGCCAGTCACTCCATACACAAACACACAAACACGTTAGGTCGACTGCGAGATCCATGCTATCCCGTCAGTTGACAACCTTCCAAACCACGGATTTTAGTGCACCGTGATAACTTCAGATACTTTATAATGAGGAGGAAAATGCGCTGAGTCGTCGATCTCACTCTCCCTTCACATTCTCAGAGCTGCAGCCAATGTCCGACTCGGTCAGTTGACTGGAGCGTGGCATGGGCTCGGTGGCTGACAGGGTATAATGAACGTGCATATGCGCGCCACATGCACGACCTGGCTCCTCATTCACAAGCACCATGATTACACAAAACTCCCGTTGAGCAGCGTACATTTGACATGCGTGAGGGTGCCGTGAACACGTTGAGAAGGAGTTGTTTCAGTCTGACTCTTCTAGTGGAAGGTGGTTGTGGAAGAACGCGATCAAATTTGAATCTTCCTGTGGTTAAACCGTTTGCTCACACTTCTGTATGGCGATGCGGATCCCGAGGTGCTTATCGACGAACAGAAGTTCATGGATGGTGACTGTGGATACACGCGACCGGAAGTGCATCCGTCTGTGGTTGAGGAGGTGGCCAGCCGTCCCATAGGCGAGGCGGATCCCGGGGCGTTCGTCGCGTTAAGCGTCCATCAGCATGGAGGGGAACATAAGACTGAAGAGGGTAGGCGCGAGGACGCAGCCGTTGTTTTATGCCGTTGGTCAACGCGAATTCCTCCGAGACAACTTCATTGTCCGTAATGCGTGCCACCATCCCATCACGGAGCTGACGCACCCTCTGACTGAATCGTCCGGGGCAGCCAAATCACCGCATGACTTTCCACATTTCGTCACAATTCACTCTGTCGAAGGCATTCGTCAGATCCACGAAAGAAGGGTGCAAGTAGGTCCGCATCTCCTGACGCTTCTCCTGCAGCATTTGGGTAGTGAAGATCCTGTCCATGGTGCCACGATGACGGCGAAAGCCGCACTGACTATTCGCCAGAAGACCTTAATCCAAGTGATTGTTAAGGCGGTTGAGAAGAATGTGAGCGAATATCTCACCGCCAATGTCCAGCAGGAAGATGCCTCGGTGATTGTCGCAAAGCTGGCGGTTTCCTATCCGTTTGTATAGGTGGATGATGGTGGCGTCCTTGAAATCCTGCTGGATTTCTCCTTAAAGCCACATCTCCTGGAACAGTGCCGTCAGATGCTCCATGAACTGGGGAAAATCATGCTTGTAGACCTCCGCAGAGCTCGCAACCGATGCGGGCGCCTTCCCGCTGGAGATCTGCTGCACGGTCCCGATAGTCTCGTGGAGAGATCGTGGGAGGTCAAGGTTGGCTTTGGTCTCCACTTGGGGCGGTCGGGCGATGGCGGTGTCGGAGATGTTGGAAGGGCGATTGAGGACGCCTCTGAATTGTTCGGCGTACCGCTACAGAATTTGTGTCTTCTCGGTGAAGGGGTTTTTCCGCCGGCGCTGAGGAGAGGTGCAGTACCTTTGGCGGGCGGACAGTAGATTGCTTTGATGGCGGAGAAGACGTTCTTCCATTCGATGTGGTCCGCGTTCCCTTGGATCTCCATAGACTTGCTGGTCGCCCGTGCGTTCTGCTTCTCGCGTAGCCGCTGTTGCACAAGGCGGCGGCAACGGTAGAATGCTGCTTTGTTGTCGTCGTCGGTTGGGTGGTCTATTTATGCTTTCTGCAGGTGGTCCTCCTCGGAGAGCAGGTTGTAGGTGGCGGGATGCGCGACCGAGGACGGCCAGCGTCTGCGACTGGATTGTGTCCCAGCAGTTCTCAACGGAGCCGTTCTCCTCAGCGGCGGCGCCGGCGATTGATAAGTTGTCTAGTCGCTGAGCTAGCTCGTTGCTGAAATGGAGTTGGTGAGCAAGCAAAAACAACACCTCAAAATTCAGCTTACCTGGGGGTCGTTTACATTGACATATCCTGCCAGGTCCCATTGTCTTGGACTCGCGCCTTCATGCCACCGTGGAGCCGACGCATCATCTGATTTAATCCCTCTCGCTCTTACTCTGTCACTTACGCCACCGTCGTTTATGCTTTCCAAGATCAAACCATAAGCCCGTACTTCATGGAAGGTTGTGCAGTTTTCAAACAGTGCGATTTCACCCAGTGTTTGTCTAACTCTGATCGACAACACGCTCTACAGCAGACTTAGTGTAACGTACAGCCGCTGAAAGACAACAATTCCACACCACCATCTGGATCACCCATGGATACATTGAGCTTAGGCGAAGGGCTAGCGTAATTCGAGCGGCAGTCGTTGTGAGACTGAAGAGAAAATCGAGTGGAGAGTGCGCCATCCTCTTCTTTCACTGGAATCGATGCCGCACCCTAATAACACCCAACACTATCACGCTTGCAATCTGCACACACGAAACCCCACCCAGCCAGCTCCCTCCCTCCGCATCGGATCAGTGGATTTTAGTACAAATCAGTGCCCCTAGAGTGGCGTGATCTGCTTGCGTCTGCACTTGGATTGTGAAAAATGATGACAGGAGCCCTAATGCAATGAGTGCAGCATTCGTAAGACGTAATACAGAGCTGCAGGTTTGCAACCGCTTCGCGGGGTATTTACCTAATTCGTCAGTGTTGTGCCACACCTGAATGTATAACCCCTGTATAATCTAAAATTGCCTATCCGTCAGAACCGAGAGCGACTTCAGTTTACAGAATATATTTCCTAAAGTCCCAATCATCCACGTTGATCAAATTGTTAAGCATCGGTGCCACGGTGAGACTGGAAGCCAAGACCGCAATGGTTTAACTATGTCAAGTAATCCATATCTCCTTATGTTGACTCACAAGGCGAGCCTATTGCAGCTTGGCCGACTATTGTCGATATCGCCGTATTAAACTCAAGTACACAGACGAGTCATTTTGACACGCATATGAAATACACGACGCCTCGGTGGGGTATGAACCCACTGCAGCGAGGGGAAGCCTGAGATCAGCCAACTCTCTCGTCACACGTGCTCAGAGGCTCCACCGGACGACGCTACATTAATCGTATCTGCCATAATACCTATGAATTACATGAGACTCGTTGCCATCTGGTGGATTCTAGATGTATTACTTAGGAAATCCTGCCTGGGCAGTCAGCTTACTTTATCAGATTTGGTGGATTCCTGACGCTGTAGTAGGTTGGGCGGGTAAATTTGGCGCAAATGTAATAAAACTCACGTATTCCGTGGGTCCTCGTATCTCAGGTGGCTAGATCGTTGGCTGTAATAAAGCCTCACTTTGCTGTCGTGGTTTCGAATCCCACCAGTTAGGCCTAGGAACAACGTCGACGACTGAACCCACTTATTTTTCAAAAGCAAAGCATTGTTAAGAGTGTCATTTTGATGTGAGGACTATTATTCCATCTCTGGGCCAGTGGCTATTAATTCAAACTGTTACAACAATCCCTAGTTGCTGCAAGGACGAAATGCTGGAAAATTATAACCAGCTTAGACGAAACTTGCGCTTACTTCAAACGCGGTTCTGCTCATTTTGGTCTTTGTCAGGCGGGCAACTGCAAACAAATCAGAATGGTGCTCTCCTTAACGGCGACACTAATTATTTCTCGAGCCTCCTATATCAGGATACATCAAACTTGTATCTACCACTAACATTTCAATTGATACCTACGGCTTTGTCTCGGACCAGGCGTGCATCAGAGTATTTCAATTACAAATTATATCAGCTGGGGATTCTGGTGTGTTGGGATTTGTCTGCTAAGGCAACCAATGCGGAATTCTTATCTTAACAAAATAACTGGCAGCGTCCTTTTTTTCAGGTTCTCGAGTGCTAAGTCGTTAGTAGCATCAGTCGGATGAAACCGCGCATTTAATTCGCGTTAATTCCCATAATTATAATAGGTTATGCACGTATGTGTGTTGATGTGGACTGTCTACCTGCAGATACCGCATTAGAAAGCCCACGACGAGACTATGACTATGTTCACTAGGAAATATTTACAACATCCGTCCACGATAAAGTAAAAGAGATACTTAATGAAGTTTATGAATAATGCCGCTGTCCTACACCTATGAACATTATCGCCAGTACCATGACACTGCAGTCATTTCTGTTGATGTGAGAACAAGAAAAATCGCAAAACAGGGACCAACTCATTTGGTGGAATATCTAGTTAAATCTTAGCAGTTATAACATGCATTGTGCAAATTAGAAAAGGTCAAAGCACCGCGGAGTATCTGCGTTAACAAATTGCATTTTCGTTAGAGAAGAATTAAGTAGGAATTTCGGACACTGTGGTTAGGCTTAGGAGCAACTTCGGAGACTGAACCCGCCTATTTTTCAGAAGCAAATCACTTTGATGCGAGGAGAAACACTCGATCTCTGTTTGCAACCAATCGACTATACAGTGTAGCATTTGAACATGCGTCATTCTCGCCCACCGAACACAGCCACCTGGATTGCGCACAACGCGGGTTGAGGGGCGTATATCTCACTTGAGTGAGGGTGCCGTGAACACGCTGAGAAGGAGATGTTTCAGCCTGGCTCGCAGCCCGCCAGTCCCGCACTCAAACAAAAACACACGATACTTCGACCATCGGTTTCGATGATGTCCGCCGTGTGCCCCAGAGCTGCAGCAGCGGTGGGAGCAGGGACGGTGACTTACGCAGGGGTTTATAGTGCGGGTAGACTTGCGCTGCATATACCTACACGCTCTCCTCCTCCCCCGCCTGGGCCCGGTGTCAAGACAGAGTCAAGAAGACCGGAGACGAGGGAGGCCGCAGGTGGATGGCTCGGACGGATCCTCACCTTGGCGTTCCACCACACCCCCTGGTCCACGCAACAATAACCAGGATTTCAACCAACACAACAGAGATTTGGAGGCTGGCACGACCGAAGCCGCACCTGTGCGTTCCGCCAACGCCTGGCTCGGATCCCACACTGTGGTGTGAGTGCCATAAAGGCCACATTGAGAAGGAGCCATTGCAGCCTAACTCTCAGAACACCGCAAGTCTGGAGGAAGTCCAAGTTATCCCGTCAGTTGGCAACCTTCCAAGCCACGGCTTTTAGCGCACCGTGATAGCTTCAAGCGCGTCAGATTGTTTATAGTGAGGAAAGTGTGCTAAGTCGTCGACCTCACTCTCCCTTCACATTCCCACACCCTAGCCGCTGTCCGAGCCGGTCATCAGACTGGAGTGGGGAATGGGCGCGATGGCTGACAGTTCACACTTGCGTGCGCCACAGCACGACCTGGCCCCCCATACACACAAACACCAGGACTTCACACAACGGGGGTTGAACGGCGTGTCTCTCACATCCGTGAGAGGGCCGTTGAATGTGCTGCTTCAGCCCGTCCCCAGCATACCAGTCCGCCACTCCACACAACACACACACACAATGGGACGGCCTGCGTGGACCGAGTGGTGCGTCAATCTGCAACCTTCTTATCCACGACGCTTGACGTGTCGGAATGCTCTCAGACTCGAATCGACCGTGCAGCTGAAGCCGCATGGCGACCGAGTCGAGATGCACACTTCCGACTTGCGTGGGATACGGCTGTTGTATGCATGCGGAGGGTGATTGCTGATATTTGATGGGGTGCTTGTGGTGGTGGAGGCAGGAAGGAAGGATGTGATGATGGGGTGTAGCCGGCGGTTGTCTACCGTGGGTAGTCGTGGATTCGCATGTGGCCGAATAGGCCCATGCGATGCCTGAAAGTGCGAGGACATTGTGGGCAGTTGAGACGAGCTTGGTGGGTAAAGATGGGTGCTCCAGGCACTGGTTCGTCAGCCTCTGTGCGATGGATTCGCAAGTGACCGACCAGGCCAATATGTGAGGTGAAGTTGCGGTTGCAGTGAGGGCAGGTGTAGTCCTGGTCCTCATTGCATATAGTCTGTTGTTGTGTCAGGGATGTGTGTGGTGTTTATGTAAGTGACAGCCGATAGAGCGCCTGTCATCGGGGCATTAGGGAAGGAGGAGGAGCCGGATGAGGAGTAGGAGGAAGACGAAGAAGAAGAAGAAGAAGAAGAAGAAGAAGAAGAAGAAAAGAAGAAAAAAAGAAAAAGGAGAAGAAGAACAAGAAAAATATGCTAGTGGTGGCTCGGGAAGGCGATTCACGTTAATGGACGGTGTGGGATTCGCGAGAGAGATGTGGTGAGAAGCGAGGGTTGAAAAAACAGTCCAGGATGTCCTCGGATCTCAGGTGGCTAGAGCGTTGGCTGTAGTAAAGCCTATCTTTGTTGTCGTGGGTTTTAATCCCTCCAGTTAGGCTAAAGAGCAACTTCGGAGACTGAAACCACTTATTTCTCAGAAGTAAAGCATTCTTAACAGTGTCATTTTGATGTGAGGAGAATCACTCGATCGCTGGAGCGAGAATAATGTTCACTTGAATTTTCCGATACCTTTTCGATCAAGGACAGCAACAGATTGATGTTGGGGACGCACAGAAGGTGAAATTTTTATAAGCTGCAATTACTATGCTATCATGCGCATGTTTATAATGATAAGGCCCGCATTTATTGCAGCTTTTCTTGATTCGTTTGATGATTTCACGAGTAGATATGTTTAAATTGTGACTGTTACGATCTAGCTGTTTTTTAAATACTAACCTCGTTCTTTGTTCTAAAAATAGACTTTGGCGACTCTATGACTTTGGGAACTGGAATTTTTGTAAGAAATGTGGTTTGCCTGGCAGGCTGAAGTCGACACAATGTCGAAATTTGCTGAGTGCCCCTTTCCAATTAATACCAGACAGACCCCGATCTAATGCGTGCGTTCTAAAATCAGAAATAATTATTTAATTTTCCTCTAGTATCACACGCATATTATTAATAAAAACGTCTGCACTCCTGCAAATATTCGCACTTCGTCTCGTGATCTGTCGAGTAGATATGTCCGGATTGTGACTGACGGCGATCTACCCGTGTTTTAAGTACTAAAACAGCTTTTTGTTTTTATAACCGACTCTGGCATTTCTGACATCGGTAATTGATATTTTTGATGGAAATATGGATATCTAGCAAGGACAAAGTCTACGTGTGTCTCAAAGTCGGACCCAATGTTGGCATTCTCTGAATGCACGTTTCCAATTAACGCTAGACAAGCCGCGATCTAGCCAGCGTGTTTTTCCAGTGCATTTGCCACGTGAGCGGTTTTAGGGACACTGCCATTGTTCAGTGACGCACACACTCAACAATTGCGCACGCCACTGACGACCTGCTGCCAAGGTCATCTAGCGGCGCTTCTAGTCGCATTCAGCGTTCGGCCATCTGGCGAATTCTGCCAGCTGCGTCATCCATCGAGCACGATCGATTTTCTCTCGTCAGCCGCGCTGACCCCCTCACGGTCCAGGGACCACCAACTCGAGGTGCGCCCCTAATATCTGACTGTCCACCTGGTACGCAACAAGAAGCAGGGCCTTCCCACGTAGATGGTGCCGATTCAGTTAATCGTACCTCTGGTTGCAACCAAATCACTAACCAGGGTTATGTTTGAACATGCGTTTTCTTAAATACCCTTGACATCATTCATTTGACCTCGTCGTGCTCGGGGAAATCTTTTCTAAGCACAAATCCCGAGACAGTCCAACCTTTTAATCTTTTTCAGAGGAAGAAACGGATCAGTTCCTGCCTCTTCAGATTCAGTACTTGTCAAAGACGGCTGAGATGGGAATGATAGAGTATACGTGCCTGCTTCATGTACACAGTCCAGGTCTCCGCTCCATGCATCAACGTCTGCAGGATGACTGCCTTGTGCATCTCTAGGTTCGGGGCTGATGTGAAGCCCGTAACGATTCCAACCTGCATTTTGAGGACTACCTTGGAAATTCGGCGGGCCATTTCATTGTCGATTTTGATGCTGCAGGAGAGGGTGCTGCCCACATGCATGAAGTTCTCCGCCACTTGCAGTTGGGTTCCGCCTACGTTGGTCTCGCCTCTGGACGAGGACAAAGTCTAGTATGCGCCAAGGCCACGACCGAGTGTGTATCAAATTCGCTTTCTTTCGCGTCGCGAGACGGAAGGATATATTCGTCAGGATGAGGCGGTGTTGTTAGGAAGAGCAGTTCGTTATCTTTAAAGCTATGGAGACGATAGGGACCCAGAATTCATCTCCAGGCAGCAGGGTCTAAACCGATGTGGGCGTTTAAATCACCAAGGACAAGTCACCAAGTCGTCAGCTCAGACGCCAGGACTGCGTGCAGTTCCGCGTAGAATTTGTTTCTCGTCTCGGCGGGACTGCTCATCGGCGGAGGGTAGATACTGACAAGGTTGGTAATTTCTCCCCCCGAGAGAGGAAAGCGGAGGCTCATCAGGCGATCGTTGATGCCCTGCGGCAGACAGGGCGGTCGTACCACGATGTCGTTCCGGATGGCGAAGGTGACACCCGCGTCTCGTCGCTTTGTCCTAGGGCGACCGCTCCAGAAGAATGTATAACCGACACCCACCTCCTCCAGTTGGCCTTGTTCGAAAATTTTGGTCTCTCTCAGTGTGGCGATGTCCACCTTGTATCGCACCTGTTCTCGAGCCACTAATGCCGTCTTCCGTTCCGGTCGGATGCCCCCGGATTGTCTAGAAGGGAACGAACATTCCAGGCTGCCAGAGTGAGCGGACTCACCCTACCAATCTTGTGAGTTGGGCGGCGGGAACGAGGAGGAGGGGGAGGAGGAGGAGGAGGAGGAGGAGGAGGAGGGGGTGGGGGGATGGCGGGCGAGGAGGAGTAGAAGGAGGGGAGGAAGGGCAAGAGTGCCGTTTTGATTTCGATCATTTTGACAGTTACTTTCGAGTCTGTGGAAATAATCAACCTACAGACGGCGTGGGTCTCCAGCATTTGTTTAGAACAATTTTTCTAGCCCTTCTCCCTTTGGGGGATTGAGCAGTGCTTTCACTACATAAGGCTGCGCATATGTCCCAGACGGCTGCCAAACTCCACTTTAATCCCCGACTATTGTTCTGTGGAAGAAAGACCAATGTTGGCCTGGGCCTTACTACGGCAACGCCACAACATTTCAGCAGTCGCATCCAACGACGTCCTCCGTACGCTTCACAGCAGGATGAGATCAGGGGCAGTGACTTGCGCGTGCTTTAGTTTAAAGTGATGGAAGACTTGCGCTGTATCTATCACACTCTTCTCCTCCTCCACCTAGACCCGGCGTCAAGACAGAGTACAGAGAACCGGAGGTGAGGGAGGGCGCAGGCAGATGGCGCGATCGAGCCAGCACCTTGGCGTAAAATTCCACACCCCTTAGTCTACACAGCAAACAATCGGGCTTCTGACCGACAACAACATGAACAAGAACAAAGAATTGAGGCTGGCGCGGCCGAAACGACACCTAGGCGTGCCGCCACACCCAGCTCGGATCTCTTGCATCGAGAGTGTCATAGAGGCCACATTAAGAAAGAGCCATTGGAACCAGCCAGCCACTCCATACACAAACATATTAGGTCGACTGCGAGGTCCATGTTATTCCGTCAGCTGGCAACCTCCCAAGCCACGGCTTCTAGTACACCGTGATAGCTTCAGATAGTTTATAGTGAGGACAAAGTGCGCCGATTCGTCAAACTCACTCACCCTTCACATTCTCAGGCCACAGCCACTGTCCGAGCCGGTCAGTTGACTGGAGCGGGAAATGGGCGCGGTGGCTGACAGGGTATAGTGACCGTGTATACGCGCGCCACATGCACGACCTGGCTCCTCAAACACAAGCACCATGATTACACACAACTCGGGTTGAGCAGCGTACATCTGACATGCGTGAGGGTGCCGTGAACACGCTGAGAAGGAGTTGTTTCAGACTGACTCTCCTAGTGGACGGTGGTTTTGGACGAACGCGATCAAATCTGCATCGTCCGGCGGTTAGACAGTTTGCTCACAGTTCTGTATGCGATGCGGATCCCGAGGTGCTTATCGACGAACAGAAGTTCATGGATGGTGACTGTGGATACATGCGACCGGAAGTGCATACGTCTGTGGTTGAGGAGGTGGCCAGCCGTCCCATAGGCGAGGCGGATCCCGGGGCGTTCTTTGCATTAAGCGTCCATCAGCATGGAGGGGAACATAAGACTGAAGAGGGTAGGCGCGAGGACGCAGTCGTGTTTTACGCCGTTGGTCACTGCGAATTCCTCCGAGACAGTTCCATTGTCCGTGATGCGTGCTATCATGCCATCATGGAGCTGACGCACCCTCTGACTGAATCGTCCGGGGCAGCCAAATCACCGCATGATTTTCCACATATCGTCACAATTCACCCTGTCGAATGCATTCGTTAGATCCATAAAAGTAAAGTGCAGGTGGGACCGCATCTCGTGACACTTTTTCTGCAAACAGAATGATATTACCGACAAAGACAAGGGAGACTGGAATGGCCATTTCTGGCTTATTAGCCGTCGTCAGCCAGCCATACCCAAGCCCGAAGTGTGGAACACCCGAGACTCGAACTCGCGACCTGTTGGTTTAGAAGTCAACGCCTCTACTCACCGGGCCACGAGCCCGTTGCCTTGTCGGTTTTTGATCGGGAATATACAGTGTTAGGGGGCGCTCACCGATCGTTCATACGGAACTCACTCGTTCCGTTGTGCCTTATGGACTCTCTCTCGAGCCCAACCAGCAGCCGCACAGCGGCGCATGATATATAGGCAGAATGATATTACCGACAAAGACAAGGGAGAAGCAAATTATCCGAGACAGCTCCATAATCCGTAATGCGTGCTATCGTGCCATCGTGGAGCTGACGCACCCTCTGACTGAATCGTCCCGGACAGCCAAATCACATTTCGTCACAATTCATCCTGTCGAATGCATTCGTCAGATCCACGAAGGAAAAGTGCAGGTGGGTCCGCATCTCCTGACGCCTTACCTGCAGCTGATGGGTGACGAAGATCCCGTCCATGGTGCCACGATGACGGCGAAAGCCGCACTGACTTTTCGCCAGAAGACCTTGATCCAAGTGATTGTTCAGGCGATTGAGAAGAATGTGAGCGAATATCTTACTGGCAGTGTTTAGCAGGGAGATGCCTTGGTTGTTGTCGCAAAGCTGGCGGTTTCCTATCCGTTTGGACAGGTGGATGATGGTGGCGTCTTTGAAATCCTGCGGACTTCTCCTTGAAGCCACATCTCCTGGAACAAAGCCGCTGGGTGCTCCATGAATTGGGGACCATCATGCTTGTAGACCTCCGCAGAGCTCGCATCCGATGCGGGCGCTTTCCCGCTGGAGAGCTTCTGCACGGCCCTGATAGTCTCGTGGATAGATGGTGGGAGGTGACGATTGGCGTTGGTCTTCAATTGGGGCGGGCGGGCGATGGCGGTGTCGGAGATGTTGGAGGGGCGATTGAGGACGCCTCTGAATTGTTCGGCCCATCGGTGCAGAATTTGTGTCTTCTCGGTGAACGTGGTTATTCAGTCGGCGGCGAGGGGAGGTGAAATACCTTTGGCGGGCGGACAGTAGATTGCTTGGATGGTAAAGATCTTCTTCCATTTGTTGTGGTCCGCGTACCCTTGGATCTCGATAGACTTGCGAGCCGTCCGTGCGTTCTGCATCTCGCGGCGGCAACGGTAGAATGCTGCTTTGTTGTCGTCTTCGTCGTCGGTGGGGTGGTCTATGCAGGCTTTTTGCAGTCGGTCGTTCTCGGAGAGCAGGTTGTAGGTGACGGGATGCGCGACCGAGGACGGCCAGCGTCTGCGACTGGATTGTGTCCCAGCAGTTCCCAACGGATGCGTTCTCGTCAGCGGCGGCGGCGGCATTAGCGATTGGTAAGTTGTCTAGCCGTTGAGCTTGCTCGTTGCTGAAATGAAGATAATGAGTGGGCAAAGGCAACAAGACAGCATCCAGCTTACCTGGAGGTCGTTTGCCTTGACATATCCTGCCAGGTCCCATTGTCTGGGACTCGCGCCTTCATGTCACCGTGGAAATGACGCATCATCTGATTTAATCCCTCTCGCTCTCACTCTGTCACTTACGCCACCGTCGTTTATTCTTCCCAAGATCAAACCACAAGCCCGTACTACATGGAAGGTGGTGCAGTTTTAAAGCAGTGCGATTTCACTCGGTGTTTGCCTAACCCTGATCGACAGCACGCTCCACAGCAGACTTAATGTAACAAACAGCAGTTGAAAGACAGCGATTCCACACCATATCTGGATCACCTGTGGCTTAGGCGAAGGGCTAGCGTAATTCAGGGCGGCAGTCGTTGTGAGACTGAAGAGAAGATCGAGTAGAGAGTACGTCATCCTCTTCTTTCACTGGAATCGATGCCGCACCCTGCTAACACCCAACACCAGCGCGCCTGCAAGCTGCACGCACGAAACACCACCCAGCCAGCTCCCTCCCTCCCTCCGCATCGGATCAGTAGATTTTAGTGCAAATCGGTGCACCTGAAGTGGCGTGATCTGCTCGCGTCTGTCACTTGATTTGTGAATAATGATGACAGGAGCCCTAATGCAATGAGTGCAACATTCGTAAGACGTAACACAGAGCTGCATGTTTGCAACCGCTTCGCGGGGTATTTACCTGACATATAAATTTTGTGCCATAGCTGAAGGTAAAACCACTGTATAGTCCTAAATTGCCTATGCGTTAGAACCGAGAGCCCCTTCAGTTTACAGAATATATTTCCTAAAGTCTCACGCATCCACGTTGATTGAATTGTTAAACATCGGTGCCACGGTGGAATTTGAACCCACGACAGCAAGGGTTTAACTATGTCAAGTAATCCATATCTCCGTATTTTGACTGGCAAGGCGAGCCTATTGCAGCTTGGCCGACTGTTTTCGATATTTCCGTATTAAACTCAAGTACACAGACGAGTCATTTTTATACGCACATGAAATACTCGGCGCCTCGGTGGGGTATGAACCCACTACAGCAAGAGTTACCCTTAGTACAGCCAACGCTCTAGCCAACAGAGCTAAGAGAAGAAGAAAATTGGCCCTCCGGAACAGGTTTATTTAACTGCTGACGTTTCAAAGAGCTGGGTCGGCTCTTCATTGTCAAAGCGTAAACTGCACCTAATCGATCAGAAAGTTAATTTAAAGTGGCAAGCTGTGTTGGCCGGCCTCATGCTGATCGATTTTTTTTCTCTCCTCCCGCTGCGTCGGCCTCTCAGGAGATGGTTGACGGGCTTTTTTGCCTGTGCGCTTTATGAGTCACCACTCCGTCGAGGGGAGCTGATTGGACTTTAGTCGGGCGGTCGGTTTGGCGGTTCTTGTTCTTCCTCACCGAGTAAGCTCAGCGTCGGGCTATCTCCGTGCTGTCTTCTTAAGTCTGGTGTGGTTGTTTGGTCCTGAGCTCTACGATTGTGATGACGTAAGACTTTGTAAGCTGCAGGAAGGTCCAGATGCCTGTTGATAGAGTGGGCATCGGAGAACCACGCTTCGAGAGTTAGCCGTTCTGTTTTTGTGTTGAAGTGTAGGCATACTTTTGACCTCCAGAGGGCTACCATCTTAGGCCGAGGCAACACAAAAACAGAACGGCTAACTCTCGAGGCGTGGTTCTCCGATGCCCACTCTATCAACAGGCATCTGGACCTTCCTGCAGCTTACAAAGTCTTACGTCATCACAATCGTAGAGCTCAGGACCAAACAACCACACCGGACTTAAGAAGACAGCACGGAGATAGCCCGACGCTGACCTTACTCGGTGAGGAAGAACAAGAACCGCCAAACCGACCGCCCGACTAAAGTCCAATCAGCTCCCCTCGACGGAGTGGTGACTCATAAAGCGCACAGGCAAAAACGCCCGTCAACCATTTCCTGTGAGGCCGACGCAGCGTGAGGAGAGAGAAAAATCGATCAGCATGAGGCCGGCCAACACAGCTTGCCACTTTAAATTAACTTTCTGATCGATTAGGTGCAGTTTACGCTTTGACAATGAAGAGCCGACCCAGCTCTTTGAAACGTCAGCAGTTAAATAAACCTGTTCCGGAGGGCCAATTTTCTTCTTCTAACGCGAAACAGTGGCCCATTTCCCCTATTGAAATCTAGGTAAGACCTAGAGCTTAGTGGGAATAGGGGGAAAACTCAACAACTTTCATGGCTTCGAGCACTCGGGCGTCCCAGCAGCGTATCGACATGGAGTGTGAGGCGGACAGGACGGCGGCGTGACAAAGGCGGAGGGTGAGGAGACGCGAACTGCTACACACCTCTGGCTACATTGAGCTTAGGCGATGGGTTTGCGTAATTCAGGGCGGCAGTCGCTGCGAGACTGAAGAGAACATCGAGTAGAGAGTGCATCATCTTCTTTTTTTTACGGGAATCGAATCCCCACCCTTCTAACAGACAACACCATCACACACACGCACATGAAATACTCGGCGCCTCGGTGTGGTATGAACCCACTACAGCAAGAGTTAGCCTTAGTACAGCCAACGCTCTGGCAATCTGAGCTAAGAGGCTCCACCGGACGACGCTACATTAATCGTATCTGTCATAATACCGATGAATTTCCTTTATGAATACCTTTGAATACCTATATGAATAACTCGTATCCATCTGGTGGATTCTAGATGTATTGCTTAGGAAATCCTGCCTGGGCAGTCAGATTACTGTATCAGATTTGGTGGATTCCAGACGTTGCAGTAAGTTGGGCGGGAAACTTTATCCAAATATGATAAAACTCGCGTCGTCCGGCGGGGTTTCGTAGCTCAGGTGGTTAGAGCGTTGGCTGTACTGACTCCTCCCCCTTATTGCGTGGGTTCGAATCCCACCTATGCGCCGAGTTTTTCGCAGTTGGGTAAAAATGGATTATTCAAATCTGCCAAAATATCTAACAATATATTTCCTAAAGACTCACACATCCACCTCGATCGAACTGTAAAGCCTCGGTGCCACGGTGGGATTTGGAGCCAAGACAGCAATGGTTTAACTATGTCAAGTAATCCATATCTCCTTATGTTGATTCGCAAGACGAGCCTATTGCAGCTTGACCGACTATTGCCGATATCGCCGTATTAAACTCAAGACCACAGACCAGTTAGTTTGATACCGATATGAAATACTCGGCGTCTCGATGGGGTCTGAACACACGACAGCATGGGGAAGCCTTAATTCAGCCAACGCTCTATTAACCTGTGCTACAGGCTCTGTCGGACGACGCTACAATAATTGTATCTGCCATAATACGTTTGAATTACGTGAGACTCGTAGCCATCAGGTGGATTTCAGATGTTTTACTTAGGAAATCATGCCTAGACATTCAGCTTACTGTATCAGATTAGGTGGATTCCAAACGTTGTTGTAGATCGAACGGGTAAACTCAATTTAGATGTGAATAAGCTCGCGTCGTCCGGTGGGGCCTCGTATCTCAGGTGGCTAGAGCGTTGGCTGTACTAAAGCCTCTCTTTGCTGTCGTGGGTTCGAATCTCACTAGTTAGGCTTAGGAGAAACTTCGGAGACTGAACCCACTTATTTTTCAGAAGTAAAGCATTCTTAACAGTGTCATTTTGATGTGAGAAGAATCATTCGATCGTTGGAGTGAAAATAATGTTCACTTGAATTTACCCGATACCTTTTTGATCAAGGACAGAAACAGATTGAAGTTGGGGACGTACAGAGAGTGAAATGTTTATAAGCTGCAATTCCTATGCCATCATGCGGATGAATATAATCATAACGTCCGCATTCTTTTCAGCTTTTCGTAAATCCTTTGACGATTTCCCGAGTAAATATGTTTAAATTGTGACTGTTCTCGATCTAGCCGTTTAGTAAATACTAACATCATCCTTGGTTTTAAAAAATGACTTTGGCGATTCTGTGAATTTGGAAACTGAAATTTTTGTTAAAAACGCGGTCTGCCTGGCAGACTGAAGTCGATAAAATGATTAGTTTAAAATTCAGTGTGTGTGTTCACCGTTTCTATGTACAAGGGTTCTAAAATCAGAAAAAATTATTTCATTTTTCGCATCTTCTCTTACCCACCCTTGGTTTGCTGTCCTGGATTATGCATATCTAATTTATGCGGATATATAAACACGCGTATTAAAAAAACATGAAATCCATAACTACGTTAGAAACCCGTATTGCACTTGAGCATTAGGTTTAATCCTACTTGGCTAGACTTCGTGTACCTATGTTCGGTGAAACACTCCTGTAGATTGTCGAATCCGCACTAATAGATATGTCCAAATTGTGACTGACGGCGATCTAACCGTGCTTTAAGTAAAAACACAGCCTTTTTCTTACAACCGACTCTGGCATTTCGGACATCGGCAACTGACATTTTTGATGGAAATGTGGATATCTAGCAAAGACAAAGTCTACGTATGTTTGAAAGTCGGACAAAATGTTGACATTTCCTGAGTGGACTTTCCCAATTAACGCAAGACAAGCCCCGATTTAGCTCGCGTGTTGATTCAGCGCATCACGCCACTGACTACCTGCCGCCAAGGTCATCTATGGGCGCATCTACTCGCATTCAGCTTTCGGCCATCTGGCGAAATCTGCCAGCTGCGTCATCCATCCAGCCCGACCGATTTTCTCTCGTCAGGCGCGCAGGCCCCCTCACGGTCCAGGGGCCACCAGGGGCCCCTTATAACTGACTGTCCACCTAATACGCAAGAAGAAACGGGGCCTTCCCACGTAGGTAGTGCGGATTCAGTTAATCGTATCTCTGGTTGCAACCAAATCACTAACCAGGGTTATGTTTGAACATGCGTTTTCTTAAATACCCTTGACATCATTCATGTGAGCTCGTCGTGCTCGGTGAAATCTTTGCTAAGCATAAATCCCGAGACAGCCCAACCGCTAACTCTTTTTCAGAGTAAGAAACGGATCACTTTTCTGCTACGGAGACAGACAGCGTACATGCCGCCGACGTCTTCCGTCGACCGAATACTAAGGAATGTAACGTTTCATGACATATCAGGTCACAATCACACACCAGTCTATCGCATTTCGCGGGGGTGGGCTACATTTGCTTTTAGGAGTGGGACACTATTCAGAATTAGTGACATCTGTCTTAATGCATAATGCCGAGTCCGCCATCCACGTTCTAACTATTCCTGTAGCCTGTCGCCTCAGTAAGTAGTACGTGTGCCATTCATATTAACACACAAGCTCCCCGAGCTGAGATCTTACTAGTGTTGCTCACTTCGTCAGCAAGTGGGCATCTCCTTGCTATGCTTACCTTGATCACATCTCTCATTCCTCGCAGAGATATGCTAGAGATTATTTTGTCACCCCAAGTGTTGGACACTTTACACGCTTTAGGTGTTTTTTAAAAAAAATTTGAGGCCATGTTTGTTAACCCCGCTGGGGACGCCTGGCGGTGAGAACATCTCCACCACTTAATCTAATTCGTCTCCATTATCTTATCCGCTGGCGACAATGATTTCTCCCCAAAGCCATGCATTAGTCCCGAAAACGAGCATCTCCCTCGTAAAAAACAACCGGTCCAAACATTTCATTCCTTGGGTGTTGGGCACTGCACATCCATTCGACGTTTTCAAAAAAACGACAAAACAGCTTACATTTCAAGTCGTTTATTTCTTAAAATGCGGATCATAGAAGGAACATCAAGAAACGCAGAAGTTTACATGCGAATGCTTGCAGCTCCAGCGATCTTTTCGAGCGTCTCCAATGGTTTCTTCGACGACCAGCTCCAAGATGTCAAGTCGTTGCTGACATCAGCTGATCCGCCTGGTGCTGTGAAAGTCTCCACCGTGTTTCCGGATCCATTCCAACAGCCTGCAAAATTGTGAAAAATTCCAGTGAAATTCTATCTTCATAAATATCAAAATAGACAACATTAGCATACAATTTGCACAAAACCGCTAGACAAAAATTTATTTCAATAAAACTCAGAGCAGACAAAGTAAACTTTGAACACATTATCTACTGAAGAGGCATTTATGATTTGGCTGCATAATTCTCGTAAAAATCTATTTTAATAAGCAGACGATTTGCACTACAAACGGCCTTCCATCGGCCCTAACCAGGTTGTGTTTACGAAACGCCATGCATGGCTGCCATCACTAGGGATGTCTTAATCTTCCTCATAAAAAGGGCTTAAGCAGAAAAGGACATGAAATGGCATGAAAGAGAGAGAGAGAGAGAGAGAGAGAGAGAGAGAGAGAGAGTGGAGAAGGAATGCAGTCAGTGTAGAGCAAAGAAGGAGGAGGCATCATTACCGAGAGCAAAGATGGCGTCGTCGGTGGAGGTGAGAAGAGCAAAAAACGCGCGGGGTTCCTTCATGCCAGTCAATTCAGTCCACTGGCCCCGGGGACACCTGGCATCTGGTAGTGTGAACATCTCCACCACGTTTAGACTCTTTCCACCAACACCATATCCCCCGGCGACAATGATTTTCCCCCGAAAGTGTGTCGCTGCCAGCTTGCTTCGTGCAGTTCTCATGGGTGCTGCTGGCTGCCAAAAGTCCGACGAGGTCGCCCTCTCTCGCCAGTCTGCTCGCAGGTGGCAGAACTCCACAGAAGCCAGATAGGAGGAGCCATTATAGCCGCCAAAAACGAAGATTCTGCTGTCGCCGGGGAGGCAGGCAGCAGCTGGTTCGTCCCTCTTCTCTCGCAGATCCGGCAGTTTGAACCACCTGTGTGTGTTGGGGAGGAGGAGGAGGCGACGAGTGAGAAGGCAAAACAGGAAGATTTTGCAGGAAAAAAAGGAGGACGAGTGTGCTCTCACCTGTCCCGACCGACTTCATAGACTTCACAGGAGGAAAGGCGACTACCGTTGTATCCACCGAAAACGCCGATAAGCGTCTCCCCTCCGGCTTCCGTCAGGACTGCGGCTGCGTGGTACGAACGTCCGACGGCGAGGGACGCCCGTTTGCGCCAGCGCCGTTCTGCCACCAGAAACTCCTCGACACTCGAGTTTCCTTGCGCAGTGCTTCCTCCAACCACAAAAATGCTCTCTTCAGTGGGGGTGGGGTGGGATAGAAAAAAGTTTCATAAAATTGCGCGGAAGAAAGTTAAAGTGGAAAGATAAAATAAAAAAGGCATGTAGTTGACAGAAAGAGGGCGAATATCATCGTCGGACAAAAAGACGTGGGCGGACAAATCTCCCAGTTGAGTGGCCGCCAGTGACGGACACAAATCACGCAGGTGGAGACACGGTTGGGTAAATCGAAGACGGAAAAAAACTAACGCGCGTCGGGACAGGCCAGGTGAATGGACAACTCCGAGACCTCAAAACCCCCCAATTACTGCTACTGCAATCCTTTGCATTGTGTGGCGATGGCAGCTGTACTGGCAGGACTGTGTGTGTGTTTGTTATAATTCTGCCAAAAAGAGACACCAACTGGTGAAATTAGACAAAGAGGAAAACAAGGCAGATGCGCAGAAGAGGCGGTGCGTAACTGTCAGGCAACTCACCGCCCACGAGACTGTAGGTGGCGTATTCTCGCTTCTCCATGTCAGCAATCCTCTCTTCCATTTCGAGGTGCGGATCAAAACGCAGAACAGACCACCTGTCCTGATTTTTGTCCTTTCCAAATACGAAGATCGTCTGAGGCGGTCTCCGACGTCGGTTGAAGGGACACGGAGGCTTATTTTTGTCTGCGTAGGTCATCCACTGCTCCACCAGAGCCATAAAACGACTTTCATTAGAAAATAAATGACGAACTGGAACAGCATATACTTACACACAGCTATTGCCTTCCTGGAACATTGGATGTCTATCGACTAGGCGATTGCGAAATTCGACAGTCGTCTGACACCAACGAACCTCCTTTAGCATCTCCGGGGCGTGCAATCTCAGTCTCTCATTATCGCACTCCTTATCGCCGGCACCCACCCAGCTTGAAATCGCCTCAAATACGTCCTCTTCAGAGTCCACTGACAGGTTGTCGTTTTGCAACAAAGTCAGCACAGTGTCAGCTGGCAGGCGAACAAATAGGTCAGAAGAGACGAAACTCATGAACTGTGCTTGCATCAGATTGATGCAAGTCTCCATCAGGGATCCCATATTCGAAGATCTGGCAAAGTCCCATGTGGTTGCCAGATTTTCTAAATTCACTCTTTACAGCCGACAGTTAGACAGAAAGAACCGGCACTTGCTTACCTATTGGTCATGAATTGCACTCCCCAATTCTCCAGATTAGACAGTCTCATCATTTTGGCAAACATCACTATGCCCATCGCATTCGTTTGGGTTACCTCCAACTGCCCGGTGTACACATACTGGAGGAGTGAATTTGCGAGGCTAGAAAGTGCAAAAGCAAAATCAGAGAAAGGAGGATGAATTTACTTCAGAGGCACCGTCGGCCATTTTAGCACCGAATTATCCTTCCCGAGGGCGCCACTGAGAGCAGCTCGCAATGACGGAATTCGAGCCGCTAGTATTATTCGATGGGCATTGAGAATAGCGCCGTCCTTCACCTAACAAGCATGAACAAATTTTCGTGTAAAGAACGGCAACAGGAAGGAAGTCTACCTCTATGACGAGCTCTTTCAATTCTCCCGAAGTGCGAATCTCGTTGAGGGCTGGACAGCTACGAACCAGGGGAACTGCGTCTTCGAATACTTCGACGTCTGCGAGCGCCATTTCGAGTGATAACCGGAACAGGAGCGAAGAATGATCGCGAGTGCCATTAGCACTGCCTCTTATAGTGCCAGCACACTTTGAACCCGCCCGCACGCACGCACTCATGACCTTCAGGTCCTGATTGGCCGATTTCAAAGTGCGGATTCGATTGGGCAATAGTCGGCACAGTTATGTGGTGTAATGCGTAGGTGAGAACCCCCGAGTTATTTTTATTGGTCAGGGCTAAGCGGGCTAGAAACCGCCGATGGCGTACGTTCAAGGCCAGATGGACTGACGTGTAACTTGCTAATGAGGAAACCGTCTGCGAAAATTCAATTATTGCCATTGGGTTTTGGTTCGTTTTGTGCTGATAAAGAATACTCGTAAAAACCACATGGTCGTCCGACTAAACAGACGTACAGTTTAGGTGCATCGCTTAGCAGAGAAGGGTGGGTGGCTGGGTGGGCTTTCGTATGTCCATGCGGAAAAAGAGCAAATAAAATAGTTCACGTGGAATAATTTTAAAGACAGTCCTTTAGTAACGTTCGCAAATAAATACCCAAAGAGAATACGTAACGTCTAAAACGTTACGCATTTTGATTGCTTATTCGGCCCCTTCAATGAAATGTCCTTTTCTTGTGCAGAAATTGTGTTTGCGCAATTATATCCAGCAAAATATTAAATATTTTTTTGGCGGAAATGAACGTTACAATATATTCGTGTCATTTCATAAGCTAATATCTGTCCTAGACTTCGGTTGTGCATTTAAGCGTGTTCCTCTTTAAAAGGAGACTAATTTACTCACGGGGGTTTTAATAAGCAGACGGTTGCGGACTTGAGAATTTGTTTCATGTCCCATCCTAACCGTGGTAATCAATTTTCTCATACAAAGGCCACTTTAAAAGAACCAAATATTTTCACGATTTTTGAAAAAAGTCATATAAGCAGGTCAGTGCGACTTGGTGCCCTGAAGTGCAGTAATAACGCAGACAGGGATTCCTTCATTTAAATGGGCTGAAATTGTTTTGCCGTTTGGAGGATTTAACGTGATTTCACAGAAATGACCACTACCAAATGGCCATTTCCAGTCTTGAAGATAAGAAACATTCCTCGCCGTGTAGTGTAGCCTGCGCAAATGCCTTATTCAGAAATGGAACGAGCAAAACATGAGCAGTTTCATCAGAATATCAGTATTTATGTGGACGCTCTCTCGTGCATTCATAATCGATGAACGGAGTCTAAACGCGAACAAAAACAATGAAAATGGCCGCAATATATAGAGAAAGATATAGCCTTGTGTTTACGGTAGAAATATACCAGTATGGTTTAGGAAGGTGTAAGAAACGACCAAAATTGCCATATTTTTTTCTTGGCCTCACCGCGCAAAAGTGCAAAGTACACAGAGATCCGTCAACGGAGTGCAGTAAGAAAGTACTTCCTAAAGAGGTAACTTATTAGAGAGAGTTTTCAAATTGTGATTGAAAGCCTATTTGTTACTGACTTTCGTTGTGGACAGCTATTCTATTCGACAATGAAGTTTCATGCTTGCGTGAGTCTTCAAATTCGACTCAGACGACCTTCATGAAAAAGAACGTTCAAACACTCGCTACTTCGATAAATGCCTTATTTAAAAGTTTAACAGAAACATGTTACAGAATACCTCTTTATGGGCGATCGGATGACAACACTGAAAATCAGCAGCGTTATCCTGAAGAGACTAAAATTACACGTTAATTTAACGCAAGAAAAAGTTCTATTTATAAACACAAAATAATATAGGCTGTATGTTATTACAGACAAAGACAGGGAAGACTGGAATAGCAATTTTTGGCTTATTAGCCGTCGTCAGTCAGTCATACCCAATCCCAAAGCGTGGAACACGCGAGGCTCGAACTCGCGACCTGTTGGTTAGATGCACACGCCTCTAACCACTCGGCCACGAGCCCAAGAGTAGAAGATAATCGACTAATGTAGAATAACCACGTAATGCCAATTCAATAAACGAGTACTACCACAAGTAGTATGAAATGTATGCATCAAAGATACCATACCGTACTCCGGACACATGTACTAACTAAATGCCCAGACATGTGTTTCGCCGATACTCTGCTTCTGCGTGACACAGCTACGAGGGGTTCGGCCCTTGGGCATGACTAGCTAACGACAGCTTATACGCCGGAAATGGCCATTCAAGTCTCCCTGGTCTTTGCCGGTAATAACATACTGCCTATATCATGCGCCGCTGTGCGGCTGCTGGTTGGGTTCCAGAGAGAGCCCGTAAGGCACGACGGAAAGAGTGAGTTCCGTAAGAACGATCGGTGAGCGTCCCCTACCAAAAAATACAGTTAGTGACCTAACGCATGAAATGTGTCCAAATTTACGAATGATTGCTAATCACTCGCAAACCGACACCATTTCACGAGTCCGATTTCTATGTTAATTAACTACAAGTTTAAAAGCATTAAAAACACAAAAGAACTGTTAAAGACAGTGTGGCGTTATTTAGAAATTCCGATTTATTTTGAAAAGCGCAATATCCCGAAAACGTCAGAAATGGCTGTAATTTAGTAAACGTCGTTTTTAGATGTACATAATGTATAATCATACCACAAACGTAGTAAATATGAAAGCAGACACAAAATAACATCTAATAACAGAGTTTCAGCGAAGTTTACATCTAAATATCGTTTAATGAGTAGTGTGATTTCATATATGACGGTGTGTCAACTGCCTACATTCTGAGTGCAGACTCCAAAACAGTTTTCCAGTAAGTCCTCCTTCATTTTATTTGTTTAAAGTAAATGAGATGGGGTTCAACAAGAGAAGCTGGATTTTGCTTGATTTCACCGATGGGGACGTCGTAGGAACAAAAGTGTTCATAAGGAGACATGCCACGAGACCGGTCGGTGCCTAATAAATGTAAATAGAACTGACAGGCGTGATCGTGAACGTGCCATTTTGAGTTTATAAAGATAAATATTCTTCCGTTAAATTACTTTACACTTCTTTTTCGTTTTGGCTAACGCTGAGTTTCAAATCGGCCTCGAAATGTTGCTGAATACTTAGTGATTTTCAATGTTTTCGCCCGATCGTCCATAACGACAGATTCTGAATTGCCTGTCTGTTGAGAACTTAAAAATAAGATTATTCTTGAAGGCATTTACCGAATTAGTGAGTGTTCGGGCGCTCCTTTGCACGAAGATGGTCGTTTGGGTCACATTTGAAGACTCATTCAAACATAAAACTTCATTTTCGAGAAAAATGTCTGTCCACAACGACAGTCAGCAACGAATATGCCTTTGATCAATGAAAAAAACTTTCGGTAGTAAGATACCTCTTTAAGAAGTGCTTTATTACTGCACTCCGTTGATGAAATTGATAAAACCTCTGGTTTTCTTAAAATAACCTTTGTGTTAGCAGGTGGATCAACATGGCTATGATCGAATTTAAGATAAAATTTATAGTCCGGCTAAACCTGTTTATTAAAACTCTCATGGGCAAATTAATATCCGTTCAATGAAAAGCCGCTCAGATGCGTAACCGGAGTCTAAGACACGTATTAGTATAGGAAATTACACGAATATCATCCAACGTCCCTTTTCGCTAAAATTTACAGATATTTCAGTTGATATAATTACGTAAACACAATTTATGCACAAGAAAAGGGCATTTTATTGAAGGAAGTGGAAGAGCGAACAAAATGCTCAACGTTAAAGGCGTCTAGAAATTCTCTCATCAGTTTCCATTTTCAGATTTCATGAGATAGGTCACGTACTGTAATATGTTTAAAATTGAGAGAGAGTGCCCGTAAGGTACGACGGAACGAGTGAGTTCCGTAAGAACGATCGGTGAGCGCCCCCTACAACAAAATAATATGTTTAAGATTACGCCTATCAGTTCAAGCGAAATTTATTGGTCACCGATTGGCTTGGCAGCATGTGACGTTATGCAGATTTTTGATCCTAAGACGCCCCCATCGGCGAAGCAAATCGAAATCTAGTTTCTCTTGTTTACCGCATCTCTATCAGCCCAAGTAAGTCAGAAATACCGCGAAATCTCCGGAAACTGTTTTCGAATCTATACTACGACTGAAGGCTGTTGACAAACCTTCATACATGAGATTACACTAACTCTTACACGATACTTACATGTGGACTTCACAGAAAGCACTATGTTTAATCGTTATGTTATTTGTACATTGATATTTACTCCGTTTTGATGGATATGACGACACTCTATACATCTAAAAACAAAACTTACTAAATAACAGCCACTTTTGACGTTTCCGGTATTTTGTGCTTTTCTAAAAAATGGGCAGATTCAGGTACACGGTGAATCAGTTGTCAGCGATAAATTGCCTGTGAATTGATTGCAAATCTGTAGTCCTGTATTACGTCAAAACGCATGCTGCTCTCATTGCATTAAGGTTACGTTGACCGAGAGTCAACCGCGAACAGTTTCACGCTAGTCTAGGTACATCGCTTAGCAGTAAAAAGTACTCATCTGGTGCGGACGAAGGCGGATGCGCGGGGTTTCGTATGACCATGAAAAAACCAGCAAATAAAATGGCCCAAGTAGAATAACTTGAACGAGAGTTCTTTGAGTAAAGTACGCAAATAAATATCCAAAGGGCATGTGTACGTGAACTATGGCATTTGGCCAACACGACTATACCTCCTACACTGGAGACCAGTCAGTCTTAGTCCTGAGACCAATCCTATCCTCAAAAAACACAACCTATCAGAAGTTCCTGTAAACACGGCATACTGACAGGATAGTGCGTATATTGCAGCCAACATTCAGGAGATATCTTTAGGGACCAGGGTATGTCGAGTACTAACGCGATTGCAGGATTTCTTATAAGCAGAGATTTCAGACGACAGTCGTCCAGTCAGAGGTATCCGTAAACAAATAGTATGGAGTGCTGCTGTGAGGCCATAGAGCAGACTGCATTTGTTGCCCTACCTTTAATACTACAGAAAACTTAAACATTTAATTAGTTTGGAGCTCGAAGGTCGGCTTGGTGATCGACTTTTTTCTGAAGACTCCAACGTTAAGAACGCAACAAACGACAATCTCGATGACTCAATGAATGACTTTGTCAAATTGACAGGCAATTCAGTGCTGACTGGACGACAGTCATGACAAAATGATTGAGATTATACTGGTGGCAGACTTGCGCAGCATTTACCTCCACGCGTGGCACGACGTTACGCGTAAATTGGTTACAAACCTGCAGTTCTGCATTACGACATGGCGACCGATGCTCTCATTAGATTAGGGTTAGACGCATCGATCACAAACGAAATGCCAGCCACGAGCAGTCCCACGCAAGCCCAGGTGCATGGCTTGGCAGTAAAAACTACTCATCTGGTGCGGAGGGAGGGAGTTGGTGGCTGGGTGGGGTTTCGTGCGTGCAGACTGGAGTTGCACTCGAGTTGCGTGTGTAGCATAGGGGCATCCACCCAGTGACAAGAGGATGACACACTCTCAGCACGATCTTCACTGCAGGCTCGAAGCGGCTGGTGTTACGAATTAGGCGATCAAGGAGTTTATTGGCCTGGCATTTCACATTCCTGCCCGGACCCAACATCAGAGACAATAGCCAAATCACCCAAGAGTCCAAACGGATGACGTAATCCGGCAGTCAGCCACTCGACAGCGTGCGATAAGCGTGGGAGCCGATAATCTTGACGCGTAGTAACGGCATGGCAACTGCATACTTCAACACCTGGCCAGTCCAGCTGTGATGCACTCGGGAGCTGCCAACTGTGATAGGCATTTAGCGGCCTAGCAACTGCATTCTATAGATATTACAACACCTGGGCAACCCACCACCCCTACCTGACTCTGTCTCTGGTGGTGGATTCGGGTGAGAATCAGAAACGTCAGGCTTATTACTCCACCTAGACGCGAACTCTCAGCACCCAATATGGATGAGGAAGGTCATTGAACTACTTAATAGACGGGGGCGGGCGGCAGTGAACCATGATTTAAACAGCTAGATGCGCATGTTATTTTCACTCCTCGCGAGAATCTGAACCTCACTGAACTTCAACTTGTAGCCAGGTTTCGTTGCATGGCCCGCGGCGACCTGAGGGTTAGCATCATTTCTCCGCACTGATGCCGTGTGTTCGGCCATTTCAGTTCAGAGCAGTCTTAAGGTTTGTCCCAAGTAAATTTTTTGTTCGCAACTGTGCCAGATCCGATAAACGGCCTCAGAAGTTTTTTTTTCTACCGCAGCTGAGGGTTTTTCGGTTGTTGTATCTGACGCTCGTTACGTAGCACGTCCAAACCATGGCGTTCACAGATTACCTTCATCATGAATTTTCGCAGTGCTAAATTACGTGCCAAACGGTCGCTAGGAGTCTTCTCCAACCGATGCGCGCGCGTTTAGAATTGGATTTCAAATTTTGGTCCTCCGACGGGGGTTCATATTTTTCTACATTTTGAAACATTGGAAGCTCCTGCAGCCAACCCGAGTCAAAAATTTATTTCAAGATGGCAATATTGGCATCGTCCACAAACAACCACACGACTTTCGCAGAACGTGGACGTCGACCACTACCAGTTCTTCCCAATAATCCATGTCCTCTATCCTCGACTACTTTTTCGCTTTGTCTTCAACGTTCGTTTGTCCTCCTTTAAGACTGATGAGTCTTCCTCCGTTCTGATTTTTTACTGCTATCGATGAGAGCACACGTTCGAGGTGCTGGAGACTCCGGCTTCTACCTGGGTCGATGCGGCCTCCAAATTTCGGCGGGTGCTGCCCTACGTTGATGCAGCGGCCTGACGCTGTAGAAGTTTGCATATAAGGAAACCCAGCGGACTATACTCCGAGAAAAACCGCCTGCAAAATGCCTACGAGCATGACAGTACCATCGAGGAACATGCTAATCTGGACAGATCCACTTGTAATTCTTATAAATATCCCTTAGGATTTGTGCTCAGAAAAGATTTCATGGAGTATGACGAGCTCGCATGACTGATGTCAAGGGCATTGATGAAAAGAGGTTAAGAACCGAATGGTGAAGACGGCGAGAAGCTGCCTCTTTTTTTCGTCGCTTTGTGCTCATGTAATAGTTACCACGCTTGACGCTATCACAACAGCCTACGTCGTCCGTGAAACCCTGGCTACCACGACCCCAGACCCGGTTCCAAATGGAAAGAGAAGGTGGACGCCAGTTGGGAGGAGGATGTATCCTGTACAGAATAAATGGAAGAGGGGTTGGAGGGAGTTATCAGCCGGACAAGTGCACGTCCCGTGCCGGGACAGAGGCGTTCCAGGTGTCCGGCAGGGAATTCGTCAATGCGTCTCAAACCTGGGCACGTCTGACACGGCCTTGAATCTGATTGGTCAGCTGGATGGCCACGTTGGCGAATGCCAGGCAGCCCTGGTGCGCACGTGCAGACACTCGCGAGAGGCCCAGCGTTTTGACTGGCGTGTTCGGAGCAGGGTCACAGCAACACCATGCGGATATGCT
>CACRXP010000600.1:159666-185045 GCA_902702965.1 Spirometra erinaceieuropaei
TCAACCCCCGTTGTGTGAAATCCTGGTGTTTGTGTGTATGGGGTGCCAGGTCGTGCCGTGGCGCGCGCAGTCATGGTCAGTCGACCATGACAGCCACCGCACCCATTTCCCACTCCAGTCAGCGGCTGGGGTGTGGGAGTGGAAAGGGCGAGTGAAGTCGACGACTCAGCGCACTTTCTCCTCACTATAAACAATCTGACGTGCTTGAAGCTATCACGGTGCGCTAAAAGCCGTGGCTTGGAAGGTTGCCAAATGACGGGGTACCTTGGACCTCCTCCTTCACGGGCGGTGGTCTGAGAGTCAGGCTGCAAAGGCTCCTTTTTAATGTGGCTTTTATGGCACTCCCATCACAGTGTGGAATCCGATCCGGGCGTTGGCGGCACGCCCAGGTGCGGCTTCGGTCGTGCCAGCCTCCAAATCTCTGTCATTTGTTGTGTGGGCCAGGGGGTGTGGTGGAACGCCAAGGTGAGGATCCGTCCGAGCATTCCACCTGCGGCCTCCCTCGTCTCCGGTCTTCTTGACTCTGTCTTGACACCGGGCTCGGGCGAGGGAGGAGGAGGGTGTGTAGGTAGATGCTACGCAAGTCTACCGGCACTATAAACCCCTGCGTAATTCACCGTCCCTGCTCCCATTGCTGCTGCAACTGTGGGGCACGCGGGGGACATCATCGAAACCGATGGTCGTACTGTCATCGACGCAGACTTCCTATGGCGTTTTTGCAGCCTTGTGGCACTGCAGTGTTGGTTTCAGATTGTTCTGTATCCAAACCCCGAGATCCTTCTGTGTAGATTCTGCGGGGAGTCTTATATCTTTCAGATGATATGTCCTCAGGCTCTCATTTGAATGAGAGTTAGTTGGACCCAGATGGAGGACGGCACACTTCTGCACATTGAAGTCTAGAAGCCATTTCTCCGACCACGCTGGCAGTCGATGAAGATTGTTTTGGAGGGATCTCTGGTCGTTAGGACTCTTAATGACTTCCCAGAGCTTAACGTCGTCAGCAAACATTATTTTGTCAAAGGTGGTGCATGAAATTCTTCCATGGTCAAGACGTCAGACCAAACAGCAAATCTTATGACGGGCGTCAGCCATGGGACCACTTCTTGGCATTCGATAGACTGTCAGGTCTGTAAGGCTGGATTAACCAGGCACTTTAATAGTAAATCAAGTTGTTTCCAAAGTAACCGAAAATTTATCTGTTTTGTCTGAATGCATTAGTCCGCTCTTTGCGTACATGAGCGCGCCTTCTCTCTTTCTCTCTGATGTCCTGGTCTGCCACTTCTAAACAGTTGGTGTCGGGGCATTGTTAACTTACGGCCGTTCACACGTTGGAACACAATGAGGTTCCTGTCAGTGAAATTACGTCTGGAGACAGATCAGAGAGATGGCTCTTTAGCGCATCAGGTAGTGATGCGGTTCTAACCTTCGTCAACAGCGTCAGCTACGCGGTCATCCGGATCGGACGCCTCCAAATTGAGAATGCTAGGCGATGCCTGACTTAGTTGTTGCAGATGACACTGTTGGAAGACGCTGTCCTAACCGACTCGTTTGCATGCCTTTCTGACGATGCGCGCACATCCTGTCCTATCGATCCGCCCACACGACGTGAACGTGTTGAGATCGGCCATCCGACGGCCGCATTGGGGGGGGGTAGGGGCGCCTAGCCACTCAGATGAGTCAGCAGACCGGTCAACGTGCTAAGAGGTCAAGGGCATGATCTGATTGGATCAAGTGCACGCTGTCCTCAGACATCCTATATCTACCCTTTATCATCAGATTTTGCCGTTAGGAGTTCGGCCATAGACGCGTGTTCTTCACCCTTGCTGTTGAGTTCTTTTTTGGATATTCCATTGCGGAGATTTGTAGGCCGGTCAACTGCTAAACGTTACGGCTGGAACATAACAGACATTACAGTCTGTCTGCTGGCTTTTAGTCTGTTTGGAAAAAAACTCAGTGTCTGGAGTCTTTTATCCTAAAACTTCCAGAGGGAATCGACCCGGCCAGTTCTCTTCAAGCTAACAGAAGTTTGAGAGGTCTGGGTGTGCTGATTCTGACTGATTGTTTACTCGTCTTCCAAGACGGAAGGCTTTCAGCACTTCAATTGCCTCAATGGGTTCCAACATATTATAAATCAGACCTTCGAAGGACGTTTGATCTTCTGAAATCCACTCCTTGGGAGTGTTAGCGTTCGATGTGGAAACTCCCGAATAAAGAGACGTTTCTCCCTGACTACTTCACTCGTATTTTCTGTTGATGTGTCGTTCTCAACAACGGAGCAGCTGTTCTTTCGCAGTTCTGTTGTTTGATCCCTGATTTGACCGACTTGTCGGAGGCCGTTGACATGGACGGCTGCGAACTATGGTCTGCGGATTCGATGATTGCGCAGATATTGTAAAGGAGTATTCAAATGTTTAATCCCCCCCGCCCATCAAGATGGCTGAACTCGATGGCTAACACCTGGCGTCCACTGCAAATCCTGCTTGCATGGGGATCGCCTATACAGTCGATGAGACTTTATGAGATGCACCGCGGTCCTAGTGAAGTGGCCGATCGACCTGCACCGTCCGGCCGGTATACCGGTGATCGGCGGATGAAGTCGATCTTGTGGGGCGTCATCCGGGGAGAAGGGGGGAGGCGGGGTGTTGAGGAATTCTATCATGCTCTTCAAAGTCATGTAGAAAGGAAAATCTACGGAGATGACGCCGTAATCCGCCTAACGCATGAGGATCTTGAAGAAGGACGCCAGACGCGGCCATGATGGCAACAATTCTACCTAACCGTGGTTAAGGGATTCTGACCGAGCTGAGTGCATATTCAGAAGGCATTTTTCCTCCAAAGATGTCTCAATGTGTCCCTCCATTCAAAAACAAAGTGGACAGTTTATCGACAGTAACTGAACAAGCACTTAAACTTATTGGGGTAATCAATTCGGAAACTGAGGAAAGAATAAAACGCAAGCAGAATTTCGGACTGCGAAACATTCCGAGCCACTTATCTGCTATGGAGGGAGCGCATTTGTTCGTACAAAGTTGTGGCTTGAGTTTCATTGTCGCACAAGCTAAGCGACTTCGCTCGCTTAGCCGTAATGCGCCGATACTAGTTACCCTTTTCTCCATGATAGAAGTCGATTTTATCTTGTCGCGTAGGGAGATAACTAGAGACTTCTGCCGTAAATGGCGCTGCTCAGTTTCGCCAGACCTCACACCCCTGCAGCGAAGACTGAATAAATTAAAATCGGCAAAAACCAACACCAAGATAATGACACCTACTGTCAGTCTGAATAAGTCCTATACAACACCATCTGCGGCATCTGCACATCACGGCATAGTCAATCCCGTAGGGAATTCGACTATTTTTAATGCTGACCTCTTTAAACACACCATCACGCCTGGTATAAACACGCCACTATCGACTCCCCCAGCAACCCCTAGTACGCCTAAGCATGTGTCTAAGTCAAAGGCAAATCCAATTGCTGTCTCAGCCACTCGGACACCCAATAAATCCAGCACCATTGTAAAATCTTTTCCTCCACAATCGGCGAACAGTGCCTCAAATACCCCGACTCAAAACGTACCGTGTTCCCTACTGCCCCCTAGCCCTCATATCGAGGCAGTTAGGCCGAATATGCCGATTTTCCCACCGTTTAATAGAACTCTTGTTTCAATGGAAACAATGCGTCCCCCACCCCCTAACCTGTTTCCATCACGGCCGTTTTATCAATGTATTCCTCATGCTAATGTCTGTACTGAATCAGTTAACTCGTCCAATCCTCAGTTTCGATCCGGCGGGAATGTGTTGCGGTATCTGCCCCGCGGATTTTCAGCTGAAAATAAGTTAGCTAACAATGGTTACCAGTTCACCTGCCCGTCATTCCTTTCCCCAAGTCCTACCCCTTTTTATCCACGTCAGAATTTTTCGATACTACAACATTTTTTGTAGAACCGGATGGTTGCATCCGGACCGTTTGCTCCGTGGGCAGCCCAGAACTGGACGACGTAGCCCACCTCCCTCAGAAACTAACAGCCTTTCCCTTCAAACTTCTTGTTTAAATGCCAGATCCTTGCTTAATAAGATGCCTTTGCTTCAGAGTCTGGTGTTCATCCATTGTCCAGATATTGTTTTAGTAACTGAGACGTGGGCATCAGCCTCAGTAGCTGACTCCGAACTCTCGCTTCTAGACTATTATTGCATTCGAAATGATCGCCAAGCTAGCCGTGGTGGGGGCAGCTGCGTCTATGTGAAGCAAACACTTCCATTTTTGCCGTTGGACCTCCCGCATTTTTCCGCAGTAGAAGGCAGCTGCTGGATCCAGGTTGCCCCAAAAAATAAGTTCTCTTTACTCGTTGGCTGTGTCTATCGCCCTCCCAACGCCAACGAAAATTTCGATCGTTTACTCTCACAGGCATTTCATGCTGCGGCCGACTCAAGCTTTAAGTATCAATTGGTCGCGGGTGACTTTAATCTCCCCGAAGTCCGCTGGTCTCCGCCCTCAGGCCCCAGAAGGTTTGAAGACTTTCTGGAGGCTGTGGATGTCGGGATGTGGAATCAGGTTGTCGATTTTCCCACCCGAGGCTCAAGCATACTTGACCTTATTTTCTCTAGAGGCTGCATGCCATCGTCAGTGTCATCCCTAGGCCCACTGGGGGGGCTCAGACCATGACATAGGTGTTTCAACGTTGGAATTCGAGGCTGCCAAAACGTCTTCCCCAAAGTATAGCTTTTTTCGCAATTTCCGATCAACTCGCTCAACCGAACTATTAACACTCCTTAATTCCTACGACTGGACTGATTTCTTTCTTAGTTCCGATGTAAACGTTTGCACTGCAAATCTGTACGAAATTTTGGATCCGCTTATTTCTCGTTTTGTCCCCCGTAAGAAACTCATTAATGTTGGGGATGAGGTTTTCCTACCCTTACCCTTTAGTCGCAGATTGCGCAGGCTTTATCGTCGTTTCCATCTTCAGAACGACGTTTCTGTTCTGCCCTTGATTTGTGATATTTTTGATCAAGCTAAGAGATTGTCTGAAGAAAAACAGCTAGCCGAAGAGGTCCAGTTTACCGAAAACCATTCGTTAAGTGTCTCGAAACTTTTCTCTAGAAAAATACGAACTCACCGAAAGACGCAGCATCCCATCCTCCGAGACGCTCTCGGAAATCCCATAGTTGATGCCCATTTAACCGCTGATAGCTTCAATGATTTCCTGTCCAAAACGTTCATTGAAGACTCGACCACTCCGTTTCCGACCATCCAGCCATTGACCGGGGCAGTTCTAGAAACTATAACTTTCACTCTCTGCGTTTTCGTCAATCTTGTAGTCCAGGACGTGATGGTGTCCCAGTAAGCATTTTAAAAGCCGATGCAAATACGATTTTCCCATCCCTCTTATGCAAGATATTTAATCTTGCTCTTGAAAGTGAAACTTATCCTACCTTGTGGAAGGAATCACACATTTTGCCCATTCCTAAGCACGGCAAATCTACATCATTTGATGACTTTCGGCCAATAAACACCCTCCCCGCAGTTTCGAAGATCTTGGAGACATTGATCAAAGAGAAGATGATGTGTCACTTAACAGTGAATAACTTACTGAGTGCTGCTCAGCATGGATTTCTCAAAGCTCGATCTTGTGACACCTGTCAACTCTCTTTCTTTGACTATGTTCTCCAATCTAGGGACCATGGTTTTGCACTTTACACAGTATATTTCGATTTCACTAAGGCTTTTGATCGTGTTGACCATGTTCTTCTTCTCTTGAAGCTGTCCTCCTTCGGAATAGGAGGCAAACTTTTGAATTTTATATCCTCTTACCTGGGCACTCGTACACAACGAGTTAAGATTTCCAATACTATCTCCAGCTCCACACGTGTGAGGAGTGGATTCATTCAGGGTAGTGTACTCGGCCCGCTTTTATTTTGCCTTTTCGTTAATGATGTACCCGATTTATTTCAGAATGGTAAGCCTTTTATGTATGCTGATGATCTTAAAGTTGCATATCGATATAAGCCGGCAGATCACGACATCGTGCTCGAGCTCCTTAAGAGCGATCTACAGGCTTTCGCCCAGTGGTGCCGCACATGGCGCCTTTCTCTCTCTTGGCATAAGTGCTCAGTCATGGTGGTTGGCGACGACCGCCAACCTCAACTAAGTATTGAAGGTCACGCCATAAATTTGCCTGGGGTTATTAAGGATCCGGGCGTTTCATACTCCAAGAGTCTCAATCTCTCGGAGCACTGTGCCTTGATTGTCTCCAAAGCACGTAGAACAACCGGGTTTATCCTCCGAAACTTTAAAACTAGGGACATCAGAATGCGCCTTTACAACTTGTACGTTAGACCTGGCCTGGAATACTGTTCGTTTTCATTTAGCCTCATGCGTGCTACTGAGCGAAAGAAAATAGATTCCGTTCAACACTTTTTTACCAAGAGAATTTTAACCCCGGAACACCGACATTTGTCTTACCAAGAACGTTGCCGTCTTAAGGACCTTGATCCTTTATGGTTCCGTAGATTACAAAAGGTACTATTTTTGCTATTTAAACTCTTATATAATCATACATTTAACTCACTGACCTCATTAACCCATCATATCCACCCACGACATAACAGTCACCGGGAGGTCTTTTTATTTCTTCCTTTGGCACCTACTGTTAAATATCGTCGGTTCTATTCTGTAAATTCAATTGCTATTTGGAATAGACTACCCGTGAGTGTGAAAACTCTGCAAAATTATCCTTTATTTAGGAGAATTATTGCTCGATTTTTGCATTCAGAGAAGCTCCCACAAATTTTGGGTGCTGAATCCACTGGTCGACTCTACTGTAGCGATGGCGTTAGTGGTCTCTGAACACTATGGCCGGTCTCGCCAGCTGTTGCTCAACGCCTCTACTTTGACGATCGCCAACTTTATGAAAGGAATTTACGTCTGATAATCATCGATACCGTGCGACCCCCCTCCCCCCCTTCTTGACGGTCGAAAGTCCACCGCCAGTAGTTTTTTTCTCCTTAACCTTCAAAACCATGAAACCACCGTCAACTGTATTTTTATTTTCTTCTAATTCAGGAGTTTTTTTTCACTGCTGGTCGGATTTGTGTTTAATCGCTTCCCTTGACAATGCCTGTAAACTGGCATTAAATAAATTACTATGCTACTATACTATACTATACTAAATGAGTCCACGGTGAGGACATGACGACACCCAAAGACCGAGCTTTCCATGTCTTAATCACCCTGTGGCCGAAGAAGAATTTACTTGCGTCCACTTAGTTTAAGTGGGTTGCCTCTCAAGCTAGTAGTTGCGGCCGACTCAAAGAAGTCGCTGGATGCGTGGCAACAATCCCGACCCTGCAGCATGCGAAACATTCGAATTTAGTCGCCACGTAATTGGTGGTAGTCCAGGGGAATTAGGTCAAGATTGGAGAGTAGAGTTTCGTAAATTAGGTTTTTGATCTCTGACACATTTGGGAGCCAATCGTTGGACTTTTTCGAATGTGGCACGGTCTTTGACAGACCAGGGTCTCCAACTGTGTCTGTAAAGATATTCCGAAGACGTTGCCAAAACACTCTTCGTCGAACTATGAAAATGCTGAACACTGCGGATTTCACTACTGTTATGCGGTGGAATAATGGCTTTATTGAGGATGTTATCCACACACCTGGATACTTCTGAACCTATACTTCTGTTAGCGGTGTGTGATTTAGAAAGTACTTCCTCCGGTCCGTAGAGTTGTATCTGCTAATTTGCAGAATGTTGCATTTGGCAACAGTAAGGCACCCGGAGAGGACGGTTTACCCGCTGAAATCTTCAAGTCTTGTGTCGACATTCCAAAGCTTTATGTGGTCAGCAAACATGGCAATGTGGCAGTCCAGTTTATGGATGCAGTCGTCAGTATATATGCATGAGGAAGAGGATAGGACCAAGAACGGAGCTCTGCAGTACGCCGCTAGCGCCGCCGATTGCTAGTCGCCAAGACGGACAATATGAGATCGATCAATCAAGAAGTTTTCGATCCACTTCAAAGCAACCTCTTACCATTATGCGGCTGAGCTTCTATAGGAGACGTTGGTGTGGTACATTAACGAAGGCCTTCCGCAAGTCTATGCAGGCCACATGCACCACGTTTCCCCCATCAATCGCTTGGGGTGCACCGCTCTAGACAGTATAGTAAATTGGTCAAGCAGGATCTTCCTCTGCAAAAGCTGATAAGAAGTAGAAGCGATAGTTGGAACAAGAGCTTTATTCGCCTGACGTTTCGGATTCTCTCTCAAACCCATCAACAGAGACGGTGACAGTGACCCGTTTCTGTCACTGTCTCTGATGATTGGTTCGAGCGAGAATCCGAAATGTCAGGCCAATAAGCCTCTTGTTCCAACGATCGCGTCTAATTCATATCAGTCCAAGTTTTCTTCGTCAATTTTCTTGGTAGCCGGGGTTTCTGGACTAGTTGCTGGCGTTTTAGCCATTCCGGTGATGCGCATTCCGGCTGAAAAACTACTTGGTTGGAATGTTTTAATTGTAAACGCCTTGAAAGGATGAGATAGACACGCCCTTTGCAAATCAGAACAATTTTGAGGGGCCTAGGATGCCGTGAGATGGAGGTTTCCGTAGTGCGTTTTCCGAGCCTGAAGGCTTCCAGTACCGAAACTTCTTGGTTAAGTTGAAGCATTGTATTCAGAAGACCTTAGAACAGACCGAGATCTGCCAGAACGCGTTCTTCAGGTGTGTCTGCGTGTGCCTCCTGAAGTCCCTGTATTAATAGGCACTGTTCTCGGAACGGCCTGTCTTTGTTGCGTGTTGATGGTGACGTGGGAGTTTCTGGCGAACCTTTCATGACGATGTTCAGGTTGTCTTCCCCTTGGGGACCTTTTCTTGAACTAACCGCGTCATGTTTGTGGCAGTACTGTGCCAATCGTTTATGTCAATAGAGAGGATATTCGCATCCGCTGCGACTGCTTCTACTCGGTCGCTGGTGGTTTCTGTCGATTGCTCAGACAAGCTCTGCCTTTCCACCATAGTTATTTTCCTCGAGTACGACGAAGCCGTCCGATTTATGTCGTTCCCTCTTCAATCATTAGTCCATTGGTGCCTTATTTCTTCTTCTTTTGATGTGATTTTAGTTGCCTGAGTCTTAATATCAATCACCTGCCTGTCCGGCGGTGGTCATCTGCTATCTGCTCTCTGGGCTTCCACATATGTAGCAACTGGTAGTGGTCGACGTCCACGTTCTGCGAAAGTCGTGTGTTTGATTGTGGACGATGCGAATATTGCCATCTTGAAGTAAATTTTTAATTCGGGTTGGCTGCAGGAGCGTCCAATGTGTCAAAATGTAGAAAAATATAAATCCCCGTCGGAGGACGAAAATTTGAAATCCAATTCTAAACGCGCGCATCGGTTGGAGAAGACTCCTAGCGACCGTTTGGCACGTAATTTGTAACAGCGAAAGTTTATAATGAAGGTAATCTGCGAACGCCATGGTTTGAACGTGCTAGGTAACGAGCGTCAGATACAACAACCGAAAGACCCCTACCCACGGTAGAAAAAAAAGCATCAGAAGCCGTTTATCGGATCTTGCACAGTTACAAACAAATTACGTCGGACAAACCTGAAGACTGTTCTGAACTGAAATGGCCGAACACACGGCAGCAGTGCGGAGAGATGATGCCAACTCTCAGGTCGCCGCGGGCCATTCGACGAAACCTGGCTACAAGTTGAAGTTCAATGAGGCCCAGATTCTCGCGAGGAGTGAAAATTACGTGAGCTGCTAGCTGTTTAAATCATGGTTCACTGCCGCCCTCCCCCGTCTATTAAAAGTGCCGTGACCTTCCCAATCCATATTTGGTGCTGAGACTTCGCGTCTAGGTGGAGTAATTAGTCACGCGGGGAGCGCTCAGGCGAACGCTGTTCCCAACGCCACGGTCGGTGGGCCAGATGATCGAGCAGCCATCACACCAACATCCAAACATCGCACCATGTACAAGAATCCCTGATAAAGGAGAGAGTTCTGAATTTTCACAGGCATGCAATAGCATGGCAACTGCATTCTATAAATACTGCATCCCTATCTGCTATTTGCTAATAGAAGCGAAGAGGCGAGTTCCAGGATGTAGTCCTGAAGAGGGAGACGGGATTGCTCGAACAGGAGTTTTATTAGCCTGACGTTTCGGATTTTTACTCGAGTCCATCACCAGAGACCGAGCGCATCACAGCTGGACTGACCAGGTGTTGAAGTATGCAGTTGCCATGCCGTTGCTACGCGTCAAGATTATCGGCTCCCACGCTTATCGCACGCTGTCGAGTGGCTGACTGGCGGATTTCGTCATCCGCTTGGTCTCCTGGGTGATTTGACTATTGTCTCTGATGATGGGTCCGAGCAGGAATGTGAAATGCCAAGCCAATAAAATCTTTGTTCGGCCTAATTCATAGCACTAGACGCTGCGAGCGTGCAGTGAAGACCGTGCTGAGAGTGTGTCATCCTCTTGTCACTGGGTGGATGCCCCTATGCTACACACGCAACTCGAGTGCGACTGCAGTCTGCACGCACGCACGTGAAACCCCACCCAGCCACCAACACCCTCCCTCCGCACCAGATGCGTCGTTTTTATTGCCAAGCGATGCACCTAGGCTTGCGTGGGACTGCTCGTGGCTGGCATTTCGTTTGTGATCGATGCGTCTAACCCTAATCTAATGAGAGCATCAGTCGCCATGACGTAATGCAGAACTGCAGGTTTGTAACCAATTTACGGGTAACGTCGTGCCACGCGTGGAGGTAAATGCTGCGCAAGTCTGCACCAGTACAATCATTTTGTCATGACTGTCGTCCAGTCAGCACTGAATTGTCGGTCATTTTGACAAAGAAGTCATCCATTGAAGTCGCCGAGATTGTGGTTGGTTGCGTTCTTAACGTTGGAGTCTTCAGGAAAGGTCAGTCACCGAGCCGAACTTTGAGCTCCAAACTAGTCAAATGTTTAAGTTTTCTGTAGTATTAAAGGTAGGGCAACAAATGCCGTCTGCTCTATGGCCTCACAGCAGCACTCCATACTATTTGTTTACGGATACCTCTGACTGGACGACTGTCGTCTGAAATCTCTGCTTATTAGAATTCCTGCAATCGTGTTAGTACTGGACAAACCCTGGTCCCTAAAGATATCTCCTGAATGTTGGCTGCAATATACGCACTATCCTGTCAGTATGCCGTGTTTACAGGAACTTCTGATAGGTTGTGTTTTTTGAGGATAGGATTGGTCTCAGGACTAAGACTGACTGGTCTCCAGTGTAGGAGGTATAGTCGTGTTGGCCAAATGCCATAGTTCACGTACACATGCCCTTTGGATATTTATTTGCGAACTTTACTCAAAGGACTGTCATTCAAGTTATTCTACCTGAGCCATTTTATTTGCTGGTTTTTTCATGGTCATACGAAACCCCGCGCATCCGCCTTCGTCCGCACCAGATGAGTACTTTTTACTGCTAAGCGATGTACCTAGACTGGCGTGAAACTGTTCGTGGTTGACTCTCAGTTTATGAATACTACGCACGCAACCTTAATGCAATGAGTGCAACATTCGTTTTGACGTAATACAGAACTACAGATTTGCTATCAATCCACAGGCAATTTATCGCTGACGACTGATTCACCATCTACCTGAGTATGCCCATTTTTTGTGGAAAAGAACAAAATCCCGAAAACGTCAAAAATGGCTGTAATTTAGCAAGTTTCGTTTTTAGACGAAAAGAGTGTCTTCTTATCCATCAAAACGGCGTAAATATCAATGTACAAATAACATAACGATTAAACATAGTGTTTTTTTCTGTGAAGTCCACATCTAAGTATCGTGTAAGAATTAGTGTAATCTCATGAATGACGGTTTGTTAACAGCCTTCAGTCGGAGTATAGACTCCAAGACAGTTTGCGGCGATTTCGCGGTATTTTTGACTTACTTGGGCTGATTGAGATGTGGTTCAACAAGAGAAACTAGATATTGCTTGGCTTCGTCGATGGGGGCGTCTTAGGAACGAAAATTAACATAACTTCAGATGCTGCCAGGCCAATCGGTGACCAAAAATTTAGATAGAACTGATAGGCGTAATCGTAATCATATTATATTTTTGTAGGGGGAGCACACCGATCGTTCATACGGAACTCACTCGTTTCGTCGTGCCTTACGGGCTCTCTCTCGAGCCCAGCCAGCAGCCGCATAGCGGCGTATGATATAGGCAGTATGTTATTACCGACAAAGACAAGCGAGACTTGAATGGCCATTTCTGGCGTATTAGCTGTCGTTAGCCAGTCATACCCAAGGGCCGAACCCTTCGTAGTTTTGTCACGCAGAGGCAGAGTATCGGCGAAACACGTGTCTGGGCTTTTAGTTAGTACGTATGTCCAAAGTACGCTATAGTATGTTTGGTACATACATTTCATACTACTTGTGGTAGTACTCGTCTGTTGAATTGGCATTACATGGTTATTCTACAGTAGTCGATTGTCTTCGACTCTTGGGCTCGTGGCCCAGTGGTTAGAGGCGGGGACTTCTAACTGACAGGTCGAGATTTCGAGCCTCGCGTGTTCCACGCTTCGGGATTGGCTATGACTGATTGACGACGGCTAATAAGCCAGAAATGGCCATTCCAGTCTCCCTCGTCTTTGTCGGTAATAAGATAATGCCTATATTATTTTGCTAAATTACCGTGGAATTTTCGTCTTTTCAGGATAATGTTACGTTTCAAATCGGCCTTGAATTATCGCCGATTTTCAGTGTTGTCATCTGATCGCCGATGAAGACAGATGTTGTATCATTTCTCTGTTAAAAACTTTTAAATAAGGCATTTTTCGAAGTAGGGAAATTTTGGACGTTCTTTTTCATGTAGACGGTCGTTTGAGTCACATTTGACGACACACTCAAGCATGAAACTTCATTGTCGAATGGAATAGCCGTCCACAACTAAATTCAGTAAGAAATATGCCTTTAATCACAATTTGAAAACTCTCTCTAATAAGTTACCTCTTTAGGAAGTGCTTTCTTACTGCACTGCGTTGACGGATCTCTGTGTACTTTTTCTACCGTAAACGCAAGATTATATCTTGCACTGTCTTTGCCCACCTTTAGACTGCTTTCTTCGATTATGAATGCACGAGAGAGCCTCCATATAAATACTGATATTCTGCTAAAACTGCTCATGTTTTGCTCGTTCCATCTCTGAATAAGGCATTTGCGGAAGCTAGACTACACGGCGAGTAATGCTTCTTATCTTCAAGACAGGAAATGGCCATTCGGTGATGGTAATTTCTGTGATATCACGTTTAATCCTCCAAACGGCAAAACAATTTTAGCCCATTTAAACGAAGGAATCCTTGTCGCGTTATTAGTGCACTTCAGGGCACCAAATCGCACTGACCTGCTAATGACTTTTTAAAAATCTTTAAAATATTTGGTTCTTTTAAAGTGACCTTTGTGTGAGCAAATTGATTACCACGGTTAGGATCGGACATAAAACAAATTCTCAAGTCCGCAAACCTCTGCTTATTAAAACTCCCGCGAGTCAATTAGTCTCCTTTTAATGTGAAACACGCTCAAATGCACAACCGAAGTCTAGGACAGATATTAGCATATAAAATGGCACGAATATATTGCAACGTTCATTTTCCCTAAAAAAAATAGTTAATATTTTGATGGATATAATTGCACAAACACAATTTCTGCACAAGAAAAGGACATCTCATTGAAGGGGCCGAATAAGCAAGCAAAATGCGTAACGTTTAAGACGTCCAACATTGGCACATAAGTTTCCGTTATTAAGTTTAGCGAGATAGGTCAACTACTGTAGGTAAATGTCGTAGTTGACGTTACGTATTCTTCTTGGGTATTTATTTGCGAAGGTTTCTAAATGACTGTCTTTAAAATTATTCTACGTGAACTACTTTATTTGCTCGTCTTTTCGCATGGACATACGAAATCCCACCCAGCCACCGTGAGGTTTTCACCAGCATTCTTTATCAGCACAAAACGAACCAAAACTCAGTGGCAATAATTGAATTGTCGCAGACGGTTTCCTCATTAGCAAGTTACATGTCAGTCCATTTGGCTTTGAATGTACGCCATCGGCGGTTTCTAGCCCGCTTAGCCCTGACCAATAAAAATAACTTTGGGGCTCTCACCTACGCATTACTCCACATAACTGTGCCGACTATCGCCCAATCGAATCCGTTCTTTGAAATCGGCCAATCAGGACCTGAAGGTCATGAGTGCGTGCGGGCGGGTTCAAAGTGCGATGGCACTATAAGAGGCAGTGCTAATGGCACTCGCGATCATTCTTCGCTCCTGTTCCGGTTATCACTCGAAATGGCGCTCGCAGACGTCGAAGTATTCGAAGACGCATTTCCCCTGGTTCGTAGCTGTCCAGCGCTCAACGAGATTCGCACTTCGGGAGAATTCAAAGACCTCAGCATAGAGGTAGACTTCCTTCCTGTTGCCGTTCTTTACACGGAAATTTGTTCATGCTTGTTAGGTGAAGGACGGCACTATTCTCAATGCCCATCGAATAATACTAGCAGCTCGAATTCCGTCATTGCGAGCTGCTCTCAGTGGCGCCCTCGGGAAGGATAATTCGATCCTAAAATGGCCGACGGTGCCTCTGAAGTAAAATAATCCGCCTTTCTCTGATTTTGCTTTTGCACTTTCTAGCCTCGCAAATTCACTCCTCCAGTATGTGTACACCGGGCAGTTGGAGGTGACCCAAGCGAATGCGATGGCCATAGTAATGTTTGCCAAAATGATGAGACTGTCTAATCTGGAGAATTGGGGAGTGCAATTCATGATCAATAGGTAAGCAAGTGCCGGTCCTTTCTGTAACTGTCGGCTGTAAAGAGTGAATTTAGAAAATCTGGCAACCACATGGGACTTTGCCAAATCTATACGAATGGAATCTCTGATGGAGACTTGCATCAATCTGATGCAAGCGCAGTTTACGAGTTTCGTCTCTTCTGACCTATTTGTTCGCCTGCCAGCTGACACTGTGCTGACTTTGTTGCAAAACGACAATCTGCCAGTGGACTCTGAAGAGGACGTATTTGAGGCGATTTCAAGCTGGGTGGCTGCCGGCGATAAAGAGTGCGATAATGAGAGACTGAGATTGCACGCCCCGGTGATGCTAAAGGAGGTTCGTTGGTGTCAGACGACTGTCGAATTTCGCAATCGCCTAGTCGATAGTCATCCAATGTTCCAGGAAGGCAATAGCTGTGTGTAAGTATATGCTGTTCCAGTTCGTCATTTATTTTCTAATGAAAGTCGTTTTATGGCTCTGGTGGAGCAGTGGATGACCTACGCAGACAAAAATAAGCCTCCGTGTCCCTTCAACCGACGTCGGAGACCGCCTCAGACGATCTTCTTCGTATTTGGAAAGGACAAAAACCGGGACAGGTGGTCTGTCCTGCGTTTCGATCCGCAGCTGCAAAAGGAAGAGAGGATTGCCGACATGGAGAAGCGAGAATACGCCACCTACAGTCTCATGGGCGGTGAGTTGCCTCTTCTGCGCACCTGCCTTGTTTTCCTCTTTGTCTAATTTGACCAGTTGGTGTCCCTTTTTGCCAGAATTATAACAAACACACACACACAGTCCTGCCAGTAAAGCTGCCATCGCCACACACTGCAAAGGATTGCAGTAGCAGTAATTGAGGGCTTTTGAGGTCTCGAAGTTGTCCATTCGCCTGGCCTGTCCCGACGCGTTTGCTGTTTTCCGTCTTCGATTTACCCAACCGTGTCTCCACCTGCGTGATTTGTGTCCGTCACTGGCGGCCACTCAACTGGGAGATTTGTCCGCCCACGTCTTTTTGTCCGACGATGATATTCGCCCTCTTTCTGTCAACTACATGCCTTTTTTATTTTATCTTTCCACTTTAACTTTCTTCCGCGCAATTTTATGAAACTTTTTTCTATCCCACCCCACCCCCACGGAAGAGAGCATTTTTGTGGTTGGAGGAAGCACTGGGCAAGGAAACTCGAGTGTCGAGGAGTTTCTGGTGGCAGAACGGCGCTGGCGCAAACGGGCGTCCCTCGCCGTCGGACGTTCGTACCACGCAGCCGCAGTCCTGACGGAAGCCGGAGGGGAGACGCTTATCGGCGTTTTCGGTGGATACAACGGTAGTCGCCTTTCCTCCTGTGAAGTCTATGAAGTCGGTCGGGACAGGTGAGAGCACACTCGTCCTGGCGCCTCCTTTTTTTTTCTTGCAAAATCTTCCTGTTTTGCCTTCTCACTCGTCGCCTCCTCCTCCTCCCCAACACACACAGGTGGTTCAAACTGCCGGATCTGCGAGAGAAGAGGGACGAACCAGCTGCTGCCTGCCTGCCCGGCGACAGCAGAATCTTCGTTTTTGGCGGTCATAATGGCTCCTCCGTGCTGGCTTCTGTGGAGTTCTGCCACCTGCGAGCAGACTGGCGAGAGAGGGCGGCCTCGTCAGACTTTTGGCAGCCAGCCGCACCCATGAGAACTGCACGCAGGGGGCTGGCAGCGACACACTTTCGGGGGAAAATCATTGTCGCCGGGGGATATGGTGTTGGTGGAAAGAGTCTAAACGTTGTGGAGATGTTCACACTACCAGATGCCAGGTGTCCCCGGGGCCAGTGGACAGAGTTGACTGGCATGAAGGAACCCCGCGCGTTTTTCGCTCTTCTCACCTCCACCGACGACGCCATCTTTGCTCTCGGTAATGATGCCTCCTCCTTCTTTGCTCTACACTGTCTGCATTCGTTCTCCACTTTCTCCTCTTTTTCATGCCATTCCATGGCCTTTTCTGTGTAACCCCTTTTTATGAGGAAGATTAAGACATCCCTAGTGATGGCAACCATGTGAAAATGTGACTTTGCATGGCGTTTCGTAAACACAACGAGGTTAGAGCCGATGGTAGTCCGTTTGTAGTGCAAATCCTCTGCTTATTAAAGTAGATTTTTACGAGAATTATGCAGCCGACTGTTTAAAGCGTCTTCAGTAGATACTGCGTTCAAAGTTTACTTTGTCTGCTCTGAGTTTTATTGAAATAAATTTTTGTCTAGCGGTTTTGTGCAAATTGTATGCTAATGTTGTCTATTTTGATATTTATGAAGATCGAATTTCACTGGAATTTTTCACAATTTTGCAGGCTGTTGGAATGGATCCGGAAACACGGTGGAGACTTTTACAGCACCAGGCGGATCAGCTGATGTCAGCAACGACTTGACATCTTGGAGCTGGTCGTCGAAGAAACCACTGGAGACGCTCGAAAAGATCGCTGGAGCTGCAAGCATTCGCATGTGAACTTCTGCGTTTCTGGATGTTCTTTCTATGACCCACATGTTAAGAAATAAACGACTTGAAATGTAAGCTGTTTTGTCGTTTTTTTGAAAACGTCGAATGGATGTGCAGTGCCCAACACCCAAGGAAACCAATTAATGGCGTGTTTATCTCTGAAGGGAATGAAATGCATGAACCAGTTATTTTTTACGAGGGAGATGCTCGTTTTCGGGACTAATGCATGGCTTTGGGGAGAAATCATTGTCGCCAGCGGATAAGATACCGGAGACGAATTAGATTTAGTGGTGGAGATGTTCTCACCACCAGGCGTCCCCAGCGGGGTTAATAAACATGGCCTCCAATTTTTTTGTTAAAAAAAACGCCAAAAGTGTGTAAAGTGTCCAACACTTGGAGTGACAAAATAATCTCTAGCATATCTCTGCGAGGAATGAGAGCTGTGATCAAGGTAAACATAGCAAGGAACTGCTTCTTGTTGACGAAGTGAGCAACACTAGTAAGATCGCAGATCGGGGAGCTTGTTTGTTAATATGAATGGCACACGTACTACATACTGAGGCGACAGGCTACAGGAACATTTAGAGCGTGGATGGCGGACCTGGCACCATGAATTAGGACAGATGTCACCAAGTCCTAATAGTGTCCCACTCCTAAAAGCAAGTGTAGCCCACCCCCGCGAAATGCGATAGACTGGTGTGTGATTGTGACCTGATATGTCATGAAACGTTACATTCCTTAGTATTCGGTCGACGGAAGACGTCGGCGGCATGTACGCTGTCTGTCTCCGTAGCAGAAAAGTGATCCGTTTCTTACTCTGAAAAAGAGTTAGCGGTTGGGCTGTCTCGGGATTTATGCTTAGCAAAGATTTCACCGAGCACGACGAGCTCACATGAATGATGTCAAGGGTACTTAACATAACGCATGTTCAAATATAACCCTGGTTAGTGATTTTGTTGCAACCAGAGGTACGATTAACTGAATCCGCACTATCTACGTGGGAAGGCCCTGCTTCATGTTGCGTACCAGGTGGACAGTCAGTTATTAGGGGCGCGCCTCGAGTTGGTGTCCCCTGGACAGTGAGGCGGCCTGCGCGCCTGACGAAAGAAAATCGATCGTGCTCGATGGATGACGCAGCTGGCAGATTTCGCCAGATGGCCGAATGCTGAATGCGAGTAGAAGCGCCCCTAGATGACCTTGGCGGCAGGTAGTCAGTGGCGTGATGCGCTGGATCAACACGGGGCTTGTCTTGCGTTAATCGGAAACGTCCACTCAGGAAATGTCAACATTTTGTCCGACTTTCAGACATACGTAGACTTTTTCTTTGCTTGATAACCACATTTCCATCAAAATGTCAGTTGCCGATGTCAGAAATGCCAGAGTCGGTTATAAAAACAAAAGTATGTGTTTTTACTTAAAACACGGTTAGATCGCCGTGAGTCACAATTTGGACATATCTACTCGACAGGTCATGAGACGAAGTGCGAATATTTGCATGAGTGCAGACGTTTTCATTGAGAATACGCGTGTGATAGTATAGGAATTTCAGCTCATGCATATTTCACCCTCTGTTCGCCCGTCCAACTTCAATCTGTTGCTGTCTTTGTTCGATAATGAACTTGAAACTTCAAGTGAACATTACTTTGGCCCTAGTGATCGAGTGATTTTCCTCACAGTAAAATAACACTGTTTAGGAAGCTCCAGTTCTGAAAATTATATGGGCTCGGCCTCCGAAGTTGCTCCTAAGAGAAACCGCAGTGTTGTTCATACTTACTTGATTCCCTTTCGACAACGAAGGCATTATTAATCAGTCACTGTAAATATCGGTAATTTGCGGTCAGAAGCCGTTTTACATTCAAAGTGAAACAAATACGATGGAGTTGTGATTAACAATGTAACACGCCATTCCAAGGTTAGATTGGTGTGGATTCGACAATCTAAAGGAGTGTTTCACCCAACATAGGTACACGAAGTCTTGCCAAGTAGGATTTAACTGAATGTTCAAGTGCAATACGGGTTTATAACGTAGTTATGGGTTTCATGTTTTTCAAATAAGCGTGTTGATATATTCGCATAAATTAGATATGCATAATCCAGGACAGCAAACCAAGTGTGGGTAAGAGAAGATGCGAAAAATGAAATAAGTTTTTCTGATCTTAGAACCCTTGTGCATCGAAACGGTGAACACAAACACACACACTGAATTTTAGACTAAACATTTCGTCGACTTCAGTCTGCCAGGCAGACCGCGTTTTTAACAAAAATTTTAGTTTCCAAATTCACGGAATCGCCAAAGTCAAGGTACACAAGGCAAATCTCCCACTCAGGCCAATCGTATCCCTTCGTGGCACTCCGACGTACGGTTTGGCAAAATGGATGTTCGGTCGTCTTAAGTTTTTGGCCGAAGGCTCACCAACAACAGTTGCATCTGCGTATCAATTCCTCGAACGCATAAAGCATCTGAGGTTGGAGCCAGACGAATCCATGGTCGTTTCGCTCTTCACCTCCATCCCACAGCAACTAGCGATAGATGTTGTGGACCAACTACTGGCAGAGCGTTATGAGGAGAGAGACAGGCCTCTGAAGTCTGAGCATCTGCTCGAGCTTCTGCGGTACTGTCTCAAGACCTATTTCACTTTCGACGGACAAATGTACGAACAAATAAAGGGCACTCCTATGGGCTCCCCTATATCAGGCCTAATTGCTGAAGTAGTACTTCAACGGGTAGAACACTTGGCGTTCACCAAATATCAACCAAATTTCTGGGCCCGCTATGTCGATGACACCTTCGTCGTTGTCAAAACAACTGACATTGAACACCTAAAGGGACTACTGAACTCGGTTGACCCTGATATACAATTTACGATGGAAGAGGAAACAAACAACCAACTGCCCTTCCTTGACGTACTTGTGCGCCGGTGTACCACTGGACAGCTGCAAACTACAGTATTCCGAAAATCCACTGACACGAGACAGATCCTACACTTCAACAGTAACCATCCACTGTCTCACAAACGTAGTTGTGTCCGCACTCTATTCCAAAGAGTCGAAACACACTGCAGCACACCAGAAGATAAAAGGGCCGAACGATTGTACCTTGTGGACCTATTTGCAGCCAATGGTTATCCCAGGCATTTCATCGAGAGAAGCAGACGTTGGGCGCCCAGACAACGGCCAAATGAGCAGCAACCCGAAGTCTGGAGGGCCATTCCTTACGTTAAAGGGGTCTCTGAAGCGGTCTCGCGACTGTTACAACCCACCAGAGTAGGCATAGCCCATCGACCACAAGCAACAATTCGACGTCGCCTGATGCAACCTAAAGACCCATTGCCACCCGCTGAAACCTCAGCAGTCATCTACAAAATAAATTGCAATGAGGGCGACTGCAACAATGTGAGCGAAACTGGGCGGAAATTGCAAACTCGCCTACAAGAACACAAATCGGCCACCCGGAGGTTAGACCCTAACTCTCAACTAGCAACACACGTTGGAGAAACGGGGCATACTTTTGACCTCCAGAGGGCTACCATCTTAGGCCGAGGCAACACAAAAACAGAACGGCTAACTCTCGAAGCGTGGTTCTCCGATGACCACTCTATCAACAAGCATCTGGACCTTCCTGCAGCTTACACAGTCTTACGTTGGCTGAATTAAGGCTTCCCCATGCTGTCGTTTTTTCAGGCCCCATCGAGACGCCGAGTATTTCATATCGGTATGAACATAATTGGTCTGTGTTCTTGAGTTTAATACGGCGATATCGACAATAGTCGGTCAAGCTGCAATAGGCTCGCCTTGCGAATAAACATAAGGAGATATGGATTACTTGACGCAGTTAAACCATTGCTGCTTTGGCTTCAAATCCCACCGTGGTACCGAGGCTTTACAGTTTGATCGAGGTGGATGTGTAAGTCTTTAGGAAATATATTCTTAGATATTTTGGCAGATTTTGAATAATTCATATTTACCCAGCTGTAAAAAACTCGGCGAATCGGTGGGTTTCGAACCCACGCAGTAAGGGGGAGTCGTCAGTACAGCCAACGCTCTAACCACCTGACCTACGAGGCCCCGCCGGACGACGCGAGTTTTATCACATTTGGGTCAAGATTCCCGCCCCACTTACTGCAACGTCTGGAATCCACCAAGTCGGATACAGTAATTTGACTGCCCAGGCAAGATTTCCTAAGTAATACATCTAGAATCCACCAGATGGCTACGAGTAATTCATATAGGTATTCAAAGGTATTCACAAAGGTAATTCATAGGTATCATGACAGATACGATTAATGTAGCGTCGTCCGGTGGAGCCTTTTAGCTCTGTTGGCAAGAGCGTTGGCTGTACTAAGGCTAACTCTTGCTGCAGTGGGTTCATACCCCACCGAGGCGCCGAGTATTTCATGTGTGTATAAAAATGACTCGTCTGTGTACTTGAGTTTTATACGGCAATATCGAAAATAGTCGGCCAAGCTGCAATAAGCTCTCCTTGCCAGTCAAAATAAGGAGATATGGATTACTTGGCATAAATAAACCCTTGCTGTCGAGGGTTCCAGTCCCATCGTGGCACCGATTTTTAACAATTCAGTCAACGTGGATGCGTGAGACTTTAGGAAATATATTATGTAAACTGAAGAGACTCTCGGTTCTAACGGATTGGCAATTTAGGACTATACAGTGTTTTTACTTTCAGTTATGGCACAAAATTTATATGTAAGGTAAATTCCCCGCGAGATGGTTTCAAACATGCAGCCCTGTGTTACGTCTTACTCATTGCATTAGGGCTCCTGTCATCATTATTCACAAACCAAGTGACAGACGCGAGCAGATCGCGCCACTTCAGGTGCACCGATTTGCACTAAAATCTACTGATCCGATGCGGAGGGAGGGAGGGAGCTGGGTAGGTGGGATTTCGTGTGTGCAGATTGCAGGCGTGCTGGTGTTGTGTGTTAGCAGGGTGGGGCATCGATTCCCGTGAAAGAAGAGGATGACGCACTCTCTACCCGATCTTCTCTTCAGTCTCGCAGCGACTGCCACCCTGAATTACGCTAGACCTTCGCCGAAGCTCAATGTAGCCAGAGGTGATCAAGATTGTGGTGTGGAATTGTTGTCTTTCGGCGGCTGTACTTCAAACGCAGTCTGCTGAAAAGTGCGTTGTCGATCAGAGTTAGGCAAACATCGGCAAAATCGCACTGCTTGAAAACTGCACAAGGTTATATAAAATACAGGCTTATGGTTTGATCTTGGGCACGATAAACGACGGTGGCGTAAGTGACAGTGTGAGAACGAGAAGGATTAGATCAGATGATGCGTCGGCTCCACGGTGGCATGAAGGCGCGAGACGCAGACAAAGGGACCTGGCAGGAGATGTTCAGGTAAACGACCCTCAGGTAAGCTGAATATTGCCCTGTTGTCTTTGCCCGCTCACCATCTCCATTTCAACAATGAGCCAGCTCAACGGCTAGACAACTTACCAACCGCCAATGCCGCAGTCGCTGCCGTCGTTGAGGAGAACGCATCCGTGGAGAACTGTTGGGACACAATCCAGTCGAAGGCGCTGGCCTTCCTCGGTCGCGCACCCCGTCACACACAATCTGCTCTCCGAGAATGAACGCCTGCAAAAAACCTACATCGACCACCCCACCGACGACGACAACAAAGCAGCATTCTACCGTTGCCGCCGCCTTGTGCAACAGCGGCTGCGCGAGATGCAGAACGCACGGACGGCCCGCAAGGCTAAGGAGATCCAAGGGAACGCCGACCACAACGAATGGAAGGACTACTTCTCCGCCATCTGCTGTCCGCCCGCCGAAGGTATTGCACCTCTCCTCGGCGCCGACTGAAAAACCCCGCTCATAGAGAAGACACAAATTCTGCAGCAATGGGCCAAACAATTCAGAGGCGTCCTCAAAAATCCCTCCACCATCTCCGACACCGCCATCGTCCGCCCGCCCCAATTGAAGACCAACACCAACCTCGACCTCCCACCATCTCTCCACGAGACTATTAGTACCGTGCAGCAGCTCTCCAGCGAGAAAGCGCCCGCATCGGACGCTAGCTCTGCGGAGGTCTACAAGCACGATGGTCCCGAATTCATGGAGCATCCGACGGCACTGTTTCATGATATGCGGCGTCAAGGAGAAGTCTCGCAGGACTTCAACGACACCACCATCATCCACCTATACAAACGGATAAAAAACCGCCAGCTCTGCGACAACTACCGAGGCATCTGCTTGCTGAACATTGCCGGTAAGATATTCGCTCAAATTCTTCTCAACCGCCTGCACAATCACTTGGATCAATGTCTTCTGGCGAAAAGTCAGGGCGGCTTTGGCCGTTATCGTGGCACCATGGGCAGGATCGTCACCACCCACCAGCTGCAGCAGAGGCGTCAGGAGATGCGGACCCAACTGCACTTTACTTTCGTGGATCTAACGAATGCCCTCGACAGGGTGAATTGTGACGAAACGTGGATAATTATGCGGTGATTTGGCTGCCGCGGACGACTCTGTCAGAGGGTGCGTCAGCTCCATGATGGCATGATGGCACGCATTACGGACAATGAAGATGTCTCGGAGGAATTCGCACTGACAAACGGCATAAAACACGGCCGCGTCCTCGCGCCTACCCTCTTCAGTCGTATGTTCCCATCCATGCTGATGGACGCTTAATGCGACGAACGCCCCGGGATCCGCCTCGCCTATGGGACGGCTGGCCACGTCCTCAACCACAGACGGATGCACTTCCGGTCACGTGTATCCACAGTCAACATCCATGAACTTCTGTTCGTCGATAAGCATCTCGGGATCCGCATCGCCATACAGAACTGTGTGCAAACTGTTTAACCACCTGACGATGCAAATTTGATTGCGTTCTTCCACAATCACCGTCCACTAGGAGAGTCAGACTGAAACAACTCCTTCTCAGCGTGTTTACGGCACCCTCACGCATGTCAGATGTACACTGCGCAACCCGATTTGTGTGTAATCATGGTGCTTGTGTTTGAGGAGCTAGGACATGCATGGAGCGCGCGTATACACGTTCACTAGACCCTGTCAGCCACCGCGCCCATTCCACGATCCAGTCAATGGACCGTCTCGGACATTGGCTGTGGCCTGAGAATGTGAAGTGAGAGTGAGATCGACGACTCAGCGCATTTTCCCCCTCCCTTTAAAGTATCTGAAGCTATCACGGTGCACTAAAAGAAGTGGCTTGGCAGGTTGCCAACTGACGGGATAGCATGGACCTCGCAGTCGACCTAATGTGTTTGCGTACGGAGTGGCTGGCTGGTGGCCTTAGAGTCAGGTTCCAATGGCTTCTTCATACCGTGGCTTCTATGGCACTCCCAATGCGTGGGATCTGACCCGGGTGTGGCGGCACGCCTAGGTGCGTCTCAGCCGCGCCAGCCTCAATTCTTAGTTCTTGTTGATGTTGTTGTTTGTCAAAAACCCGGTTGTTTGCCGTTTGGACCAGGGGGTGGGGAGTGGAACGCCAAGGTGCGGGCTCGTCCGTACCATCCACCTGCGCCCTCCCTCACCTCCGGTTCCCTTGACGCCAACTCCAGGTGGAGGAGGAGAAGTGTGTGGTAGATACAGCGCAAGTCTTCCACCTCTTTAAACTAAAGCACGCGCAAGTCACTGTCGCTGATCTCACCCTGCTGTGGAGCGTACGGAGGACGCCGTCGGATGCGACGGTCGAAATGTTGTGGCGTTGCCGTAGTCAGGCCCAGGCCAACATTGGTCTTTCTTCCACTGAACAAAAGTCGGGGATCAAAGTGGAGTTTGGTAGAGGTCTGGGACATATGCGCAGCGTTATATAGTGAAGGCACTGCTCACCCTCGCAAAGGGAGAGGGGCTAGAAAAGCTGTTCTAAACAAATGCTGGAGACCCACGCCGTTTATAGGTTGATCATTTCTATAGACGCAAAACTCACTGTCAGATAGATCAAAATCGAAACAGCACTAATGCCCTTCCTCCCCCCCTTCTACTCCTCCTACCCCGCAATCTCTTCCTCCTTCTTCAACTGCTCCTCTTCCTCCTCCTCCTCCTCCTCCTCCTCCTCCTCCTCCTCCTCCTCTTCCTCCTCACTCTCTTCGCCCCACTCGTTGTCCCAAGA
>CACRXP010000600.1:197391-214748 GCA_902702965.1 Spirometra erinaceieuropaei
CACCATCACCACCACCACCTCCTCCTCCTCCTCCTCCTCCTCCTACTCCTCCTCCTCATTCTTGCCGCCCATCTGGCCAGATTGTTAGGGTGAGTACGCTCAATCTGGCAGCCGGCAGTGTTCGTTCCCTTCTAGGCAATCCGGGGGGCATCCGACCGGAACGGAAGACGGCACCAGTAGCTCGAGAACAGGGGCGAAACAAGGCGGACATGGCCGCACTCAGCGAGACCCGATTCTCCAAACAAGGCCAACTGAAGGAAATGGGTGCCGGCTTCACCTTCTTCTGGAGCGGTCGCCGAAGGGTAAAGCGACTAGACGCGGGTGTCACCTTCGCCTTCCGGAACGGCATCGTGGAACGACCGCCCTGTCTGCCGCAGTGCATCAACCACCACCTGATGGCCCTCCGTTTCCCTCTGTGGGGTGGAGAAATCACCATTCTTGTCAGTATCTACGCTCCGCGGATGAGCAGCGCCGCCGAGACGAGAAACAAATTCTACGCGGAACTGCACGCACTCCTGGCGTCTGAGCCGACGACTTGGGGACTTGTCCATGGTGATTTTATCGCCCACGTCGACGCAGACCATGCTGCCTGGAAATGAATTCTGGGTCCCCATCGTCTCCATAGTTTTAAAGATAACGAACTGCTCTTCCTAACCACCAGTGCGCAACACCGCCCCATCCTGGCGAAAATATTCTTCCGTCTCGCTACGCGAAAGAAGGCCACTTGGATACACACTCGGTCGTGGCCTTGGCGCATACTAGATATTGTCCTCGTCCGGAGGTGAGATCAACGTGAGCGGAACCCAACTACAAGTGGCGGAGAACTCTATGTATGTGGGCAGCACCCTCTCCTACAGCATCAAAATCGACGATGAAGTGGCCCACCGAATTTCCAAGGTAGTCCTAAAAATGCAGTTCGCAATCGTTACGGGCTTCACATCAACCCCGAACCTAGAGATGCACAAGGCAGTCATCCTGCAGACGTTGATGCATGGAGATGAGACCTGAACTGTGTACATGAAGCAGGTACGTAGACACAATCATTACAATCTCAGCCGTCTTCGACACGTACTGAATCTGAAGTAGCTGGAACTGATCCGTTTCTTCCTCTAAAAAAGAGTAAAAGGTTGGGCTGTCTCGGGATTTATGCTTAGAAAAGATTCCACCGAGCACGACAAGCTCACATGAATGATATCAAGGGTATTAAAGGACACGCATGTTCAAACATAACCCTGGTTAGTGATTTGGTTGCAACCAGAGATACGATTAACTGAATCCGCACTATCTACGTGGGAAGGGCCTGCTTCTTGTTGCGTACAAGGTGGACAGTCAGATATTGGGGACACACCTGGAGTTGGTGGTCCCTGGACCGTGAGGGGGCCTGCGCGCCTGACGAGAGAAAATCGATCGCACTCGATGGATGACGCAGCTGGCAGAGTTCGCCAGATGGCCGAACGCTGAGTGCGAGTAGAAGCGCCCCTAGATGACCTTGGCAGCAGGTAGTCAGTGGCGTGCGCAATCGTTGCGTGCATACGTCATTGGACGCCATTGGACAGTGTTCCCGAGATCCGTCACGCATAAGATGCGCTGGACCAACACGCGGGCTAGATCGGTGTCTGTCTGGCGTTAATTGGAGACGTGCACTCAGGAAATGTCAGCATTTTGTCCGACTTTCAGACATACGTAGACGTTTTCCTTGCTAGATATCCACATTTCCATCAAAAATGTCAGTTATGAATGTCAGAAATGCCCGAGTCGGTTATAAAAATAAAAGGCTGTTTTATTACGTAAAACACGGTTAGATCGCCGTCAGTTACAATTTGGACATATCTTCTCGACAGGTCATGAGAGAAGTGCGAATATCTGCAGGAGTGCAGTCGTTATTATTAAGAATATGCGTGTGATAGCATAGGAATTTCAGCCCATGCATATTTCACCCTCTGTTAGCCTACAAATCCAATCTGTTGCTGTCCTTGTTCGAAAATGAACTTGAAACTTCACGTGAACATAAAGTTAGCCTTAGTGATCGAGGGACTTTCCTCACAGTAAAATAACACTCTTAAGGAAGCTCCAGTTGTGAAAATTTAGTCTGTTCTGTCTCGGAAGTTGCTCCTAAGATAAGCGGCAATGTTCTGTATACTTACATGATTCCCTCCGACAAAGACGGCATTATTAATCAGTCAATGTAAATATCGGTAATGTGCTCTCAGAAGCCTTTTTAAATTCAGCGTGAAACAAATGCGTTGGAATTGTGATTTACATCGAAACAGGCCGGTCCAAGTTGAAATTAGTGCGGATTCGACAATCTAAAGGAGTATGTCACCGAACATAGGTGCAAGATGTCCAGTTAAGTTCGAATTCACTGAATGATCACGTGCAATAGGAGTCTCTAACGTACTTAATGGTTTCATGTTTTTCAAATGTGCACGTTTGCATATTCGCAAAAAATAAATTCTCCAAATCCATGGGAACAAACTAAGGGTGTACAAGAGAAGATGCATGAAATAAAATAATTATTTCAGATTCAGGAGATTACTTCCTTAAGACAATGAGCAATGTCGTCCACCAGCGCGGACAAATAAGGAGGCAACAAGTGCACGTCGAGGGTACCGTCACCTTCGTCTTTATTTGTGGTGAATGATTCGCTTTTCGAGCCCACTCCTTTTAGAACTGCGTGAGTGCGCGTGTGTAATTTGTGGCAAAGCCTTCGCCCGCAACGGAAACCTGAAGAGACACATCGTCTGCATCCACAAACGTACGCCTCAAAGTGTTAGCTCCTTTCCAAGACCAAGTTGACTTTTCCCAACCAACGGAGTGGAATCACTTGTGTGTCAATTTGTTGCTATTCTAAGACTCTGATCCACCTTCTGGCATGCAGGTCATCACGGGTGTCCCGACAGTTCGCCTTCAAAGTCTCCTGGGGGATCGGTTGTCGCGTTTTCCTCACGAAGGAGTTAACTAGACGGTTTTTAACCGTTCAGTGTGAGCTAAGCGAATTATTTAGGAGGGCGTTTCGCTTATAAACTAGTAAGGAACCAGGTGTCAGGTAACTGCCTGCGCATAGTAGGCCGCGAGAGCCACGAATACCTGATAATGGCATAGCACAAATATGCAGGCCCTTTGACATCACACACGACAGTTCGACCATCGATTTCAATGATGTCCACCGTGTGCCCCACAGTTGCAGCAGCAATGGGAGCGGGGACAGTGACTTTCGCAGGGGTTTAAAGTTCTAGGATACTTGCGCTGCATCTACGTACAATCTCTCCTCCTCCCTCGCCCGAGATCGATGTCAAGACAGTCTCAAGAAGACCGGAGACGAGGGAGACGACAGGTGGATGGCTCGGACGGATCCTCACTTTGGTGTTCCACCACACCCCCTGGTCAACACAATAATAACCAGGATTTCAACCAACACAACAGAGATTTGGAGGCTGGCACAGCCGAAGCCGCACCTGGGCGTGCCGCCAACGCCTGGCTCGGATCCCACACTGTGGTGGGAATGCCATAGAGGCCACATTAAAAAGGAGCCATTGCAGCCTGACTCTCAGACCGCCTCCAGTGAAGGAGGAGGTCCAAGGTACCCCGTCAGTTGGCAACCTTCCAAGCCACGGCTTTTAACGCACCGTGATAGCTTCCAGCACGTCAGATTGATTATAGTGAGGAAAGTGGACTGAGTCGTCGAATTTACTCTACGACGGGGTGCATTTCGAGAGGCGCAGTTGATCCGAAGCTGTCCAACAAGTCCGATTCGTGCCCGGAATGTCCGTTGACATCGAGGACACGTTGAAAGTGGTTGTGCTTCGGCGTTGCGTACTGGGTGAAGTTGGGATTTTCGGGCTTCGCGCTTCACTTTCGCGGCATCGATGCGGTTGGCTTCGTAGATCGCAGTGCATGTCTTCACTGTTCTCCTCCATGTCGGACGATCGCGGGCGAGCTCATCCCAGTTGGTCGGGTTGATTCGCAGACGCTTCAGAGAATACTTCAGGGTATCCATGTAACGGCGAATTTGGCCTCCTTGACGGCGAGAACCCGTCGCGACGTCTCCGTAGAAGAGTCGTTTGGGTAGTCGCTCGTCGTCCATGCGCATCAGGTGGCCACTCCAGCCCAACTACATTTGTCTCAACATGGAGTAGATGCTCAGAATTCCCGTCCGTTCCAGTACTTCCGTGTCGGGGATTCGATCCTGCCAGTTCAGCCTCAGGATGCGACGAAGACAACTGAGGTAGAAGTGGTTCAGTCGGCGTGCATGCCTCGCGTACATCGTTCAAGTTTCCGCTCCGTACAGCAGCGTCAGGAGGATGACGGCCTTGTACATCTTCAGCTTCGTGCTGAGTTGGAGACCGTGGCGATTCCAAACTGTGCTTTGGAGGAGACCGAAGACTTGACTGGCTTTCGAGATCCTGTTGGCGACTTCGTCGTCGATCTTGGAGTTGCGCGAGAGAGTACTGCCCAGGTACGGGAAGTTCTCCACGAATAGCAGTTGGGTCCCATTCACGCTGATTTGCGGCGATGCGTTGAGGGCTGTGGCTGAGTTGGTTGGCGGTTGGTGCATCACCACCGTCTTCTGCGTGTTAATGGCCAGACCGAAGTTCTCGCAGGCGGCGGAGAACAGGTCCATGCTGCGTTGCATCTCCTTTTCCGAGATGGTGTTCAGGACGCAGTCGTCGGCGAAGAGAAGTTCGTGAACGGTGGTTGTGGATACGCGCGATTGGAAGCGCATCCGCCGTTGATTTAGCAGGTGACCATCCGTCCTGTAGGAGATGCGGATCCCGGGGCGTTCGTCGCGGTAGGCGTCCATTAGCATGGCAGAGAACATAAGACTGAAGAAGGTAGGCGCCAGCAAGCATCCATGCTTCACTCCGTTGGTCACTGAGAATGCCTCTGAGACATCACCCTTGTCCGTGACTCGCGCCATCATACTGTCGTGCAGCTGACGCACCATCAGAATGAATCGCTCCGGACAGCCAAATTTCTGCATGGTATTCCACAGTCCTTTCGTCAGATCCACGAAGGTAGAGTATGGGTGGTTCCGCATCTTCTGGCACTTTTCCTGTATTTGGCGGGCTGCGAAGATCATATCCGTGGTCCCACGATGACGACGGAAGCCGCATTGGCTTTTCGGCAGAAGGCCCTGTTCCATGTGGTTATTGAGGCGGTTTAGAAGGATGCGAGGGAAGATCTTCCCGGCGATGTTCAGCAAGGAGGTGCCACGGTGATTGTCACAGATTTGGCAAATGCCTTTTCGCTTGTATAGGTGCACGATTGTGGCGTCTTTGAAATCTTGTGGGACTTCACCTTGATGCCACATCTCCTGGAAGAGCGCAGTTAGTTAATTCGTTAGTTGGGGATCTTCTTGTTTGTTGACCTCAGCGGGGATTGCGTCTGATCCGGGTGCTTTCCCGCTGGAGAGTTGCTGCACGGCCCTGATGGTTTCCTGGAGAGATGGTGGGAGGTCGAGGTCCACGTTGGTCTTCACTTGCGTCAAACGGGCGATGGCGGCGTCTGAGATGACGGAGGGGCGGTTGAGGACGCCTCGGAAATGCTCGGTCCATCGCTGTAGAATTTGCGTCTTCTCAGTCAGGAGAGTGCTGCCGTCGGCGCTGAGGAGAGGAGTGGTGCCTTCCTTCGGGGGACTATAGACAGATTTGATAGCGCTCTTATCGCTCTGCCTTGGGCCGACCAACCCAGAAGAAGGTGTAACCGGCGCCCACCTCTTCCAGTTGGCTAACGCTGTCCTCCGTTTCGGTCGGTTGTTCCTCGGATTGTCTAAAAGGGAGCGAAAATTCCAGGCTGCCAGAGTGAGCGGGCTCACCCTGTCAGTCTGGTGACAACGAGTGTGGCGACGGGAATGAGGTGCAGAAAAAGGTGACGAAGGAGAAGAATAGGCAGAGGAAGAGGAAGAAGAGGTAGGACGAGGAGAATGAGTATGGTTGTTGTTGTTGTTATTGGTATTGTTGTTGTTTCGATTTTGATTGTTTTGACCATATTTAGACGTGTGCGGCCCTGGCTAGCCCGGAGACGGCGTGGTGTCCAGCAATGTTTAGACCACCTTTTCTAGGCCCTCCCTTAGAAACGGTGAACACAGCAGGTCATCAGTGGCGTGCAAAATCGTCGCGTGTGTACGTCACTGAACAATGGCTGCGTCACTAAAACCGGTCACGCGGCAGATGCGCTGGATCAACACACGGGCTAGATCGGGGTCTGTCTGGCGGTAATTGGAACGGGGTACTCAGAAAATTTCAACATTATGTCGACTTCAGCCGGCCAGAAGAACCGCATTTCTAACAAAAATCCCAGTTTCCAAAGTAATAACATCGATAAAGTCAGTTTTTTGACCAAAGGATGATGTTAGTAATTAAAAAGCGGCTAGAAGTTGAACAGTCACAATTTAAACATATCTTCTCGGGAAATCGTCAAACGAATCAAAAAAGCTGAAGTGAATGCGGGCGTTATCATTATCAACATGCGCAAGATCGCATAGGAATTACAGCTTATAAAAATTTCACTCTCTGTAAGTTCACAAATTCAATCTGTTGCTGGTCTTGATCAAAAAAGGATCGGAAAAATCAAGTAAAAATTATTTTCGCTCCAGCGATCGAGTGCCTCTCCTCACATCAAAATGAGACTGCTAAGAATGCTTTTAGTCTTCGAAGTTGCTCCCAAGCCTAACTGGAGGGATTCGAACCCGAAGTTTTTTCCTAAGCCTAAATAGTGGGATTCGAATCCACGACAGCAAAGAGAGCCTTTAATACAGCCGATGCTCTAGCCAACTGAGATAAGCGTCCCCACCGGACGACGCGAGTTGAATCACATCTAAATCAAGTTTACACGTCCGATCTACTGCAACGTCTGGTATCCACCAAATTTGATGCAGAAAGCTGACATACCAAGCAGGATTTTCTAGTTTATACATCGAGAATACACCAGATGGCTACGGGTCTCACGTAATTCATAGGTGTTATGGCAGATACGATTAATGTAGCGTCGTCCGATGGAGCCTCTTAGCACAGCTGAATAGAGCGTTGGCTGTACTAAGGCTTCCCCATGCTGTCGTGTGTACAGACCCCACCGAGGCGCCGAGTATTTCCTATGCGTATCAAAATGACTCGTCTGTGTACTTGAGTTTAATACGGCAATACTGAAAATAGTCGGCCAAGCTGCAATAGGCCCGCCTTGCGAGTCAAAATAAGGAGATATGGATTACTTGACATAATTCAACCCTTGCTGTCGTGGGTTCAAATCCCACCGTGGCACCGAGGTTTGACAATTCAATCAACGTGGATGTGTGAGACTTTAGGAAATATATTCTGTAAACTAAAGAGGCTCTCGGTTCTAACGGATAAGCAATTTAGGACTATACAGTGGTTTTACCTTCAGTTATGGCACAAAATTTATATGTCAGGTAAATTCCGCGCGGGCTGGTTGCAAACATGCAGCCCCGTGTTACGTCTTACTCATTGCATTGCTTGCTCACCATCTCCATTTCAACAATTAGCTAGCTCAACGGCTAGACAACTTACCAATCGCCAATGCCGCTGCCACTGCTGACGAGGACCGATCCGTGGAGATCTGTTGGGACACAATCCAGTCGAAGGCGCTGGCCGTCCTCGGTCGCGCATCACGCCACCTACAACCTGCTCTCTGAGAGGGACCGCCTGCAAAAAGCCTACATAGAACACCCCACCGACGACGACAACAAAGCAGCATTCTACCGTTGCCGCCGCCTTGTGCAACAGCGGCTGCGCGATATGCAGAACGCACGGACGGCCCGCAAGTCTATGGAGACCCAACAGTACGCGGACCACAACTGATGGAAGAACTTCTCCGCCATCCAATCCATCTACTGTCCGCCCTCCCAAGTTACTGCAACTCTCCTCAGCGCCGACTGAAAAACCCCGCTCACCGAGAAGACACACATTCTGCAGCGATGGGCCGAAAAATTCAGAGGCGTCCTCAATCGCCCCTCCACCATCTCCGATACCGCCATCGCCCGCCTGCCCCATGTGAAGACCAACAACAACCTCGACCTCCCACTCTCTCTGAACGAGACTATCAGGACCGTGCTGCAGCTATCCAGCGGGAAAGCGTCCACATCGGACGCGAGCTCTGCGGAGGTATTCAAGCATGATTGTCCGCAATCAATAGAGCATCTGACGGCACTGTTCCAGGAGATGTGGCGACAAGGATAAGTCCCGCAGGATTTCAAGGACGCCACCATCATCCACCTATACGAACGAATAGGAAACCGCCAGCTTTGCGACAACCACCGAAGCATCTCCTTACTGTACATTGCCAGTAAGATGTTTGCTCACATTCTTCTCAACCGCCTGAACAATCACTTGGATCAAGGTCTTCTGTCTAATAGCTAATGCGGCTTTCGCAGTTATCGTGGCACCCTGGAGAAGAACTTCGCCACCCATCAGCTGTAGGAGAAGAGTCAAGAGATGCGGACCCACCTGCACTTTTCCTTCGTGGATCTGACGAATGCCTTCCACAGGGCGAATTGTGACGAACTGTGGAAAATCATGCGGTGATTTGACTGCCCCGGACGATTCAGTCAGAGGGTGCGTCAGCGACATGATGGCACGCATCACGGACAGCGGAGTTGTCTCGGAGGAATTCGCAGTGACCAACGGCGTAAAACACGGCTGCGTCCTCGCACCGACCCCCTCCATGCTGATGGACGCTTAACGCGAAGAACGCCCTGGGATCCGCCTCGCCTATTGGACGGCTGGCCACCTCCTCAACCACAAACGGATGCACTTCCGGTCGCGTGTATCCACAGTCATCATCCATGAACTTCTGTTCGTCGATAGGCACCTCGGGATCCGCATCGCCATACAGAACTGTGAGGAACCTGTCTAACCACCGGAAGACGCAAATTTGATCGCGTTCTTCCACAACCACCGTCTACTAGGAGAGTTAGACTGAAACAACCCCTTCTGAACGTGTTCACGGCACCCTCACGCATTTCAGATGTACATTGCCCAACCCGAGTTGTGTGTAATCATGGTGTTTGTGTTTGAGGAGCCAGGTCGTGCGTGTGGCGCGCGTATACACGGTCACTAGACCCTGTCAGCCACCGCGCCCTTTCCCCGCTTCAGGGGATTCTCAGCATCCACGCAATGCGGATGGATGCCGACAGGCTACGAAAAGACTCTTCTTTGACGCTAAAATCATACTCTGAAAACACCTCTGGAGCGACTGTAGATAAACCCGGCAAACTGGGAAGACCCCGACCGGGACAGGCCAACGTGGAAGAGAGCAGTGAAGACAGGCTCAACAATCTTCGGAGCCAATCACATCACCGCCACCGCCAAGTCCAAACGCGGGACACGCGAATCTCGACTGTCGCCCTCGTCTCCGCCGCCGCCACCGCTATCGCCTCAGATCGACAACACCCAATCATCTCCAACATGTCCACAATGTGTCAACGGGCATTCTGGACGCCAATTGGGCTATTTGGGTACCTCCGGTCCGACTGCGCCACACGGACTGCACCAACCCTCGTCTCTCCTCCCATCTCTCCCACGCCTGCCAGGACGTCAACTAACCTGGATCGCCCTACCGAGCCACCACTACCATCTTCTTCTTCTTGTTCCTCCAGAGGGTGTAGTGGCACGCCTTGTTGCGGGTCCGGCCTCCCGTCTTCCTGACACTGTCTTGACAGCAGGTGCAGGTGGGGGGAGTAGGAGAGAATGCGGCAGATACTGCGGATAGTCTTCATTCACCATAAACGAATTCACGCGCAAGTTACCGTGACTGCTGCATCTAGCTGTGTAGCACACAGTGGACATCGTCGGCTCCGGTGGTTGAACCACATATATTTCTACGGCAGATCCATTTGTCATTCTTGTAAATATATCTTAGGATTTGTGCTCAGAAAAGACTTCAATGAGTATGACGAGCCCACATGAGTGATTTAAAGGGCCCTCATGGAAACAGGCGAGCGAGCATTGCCCTGTTAGTGAATTCCTTGCAACCAGAGATACGATGAACTTAATCGGCGCAATCTAAGTGGGAAGGTCCGGCTTCTTGTTGCGTACCAGTCAGTTATCAGGGGCGCACCTCAAGTTGGTGGCCCCTGGACCGTGAGGTGACCTGCGCGCCTAACGAGAGGGAATCGATCGTTCTCCATGGATGACGCAGCTGGCAGATTTCACCAAACTTCGTAAGTCCGAAAAGTTCCGTTTCAAAAGGAATTCCATACTCGATTGGAAAATCTATGAGTAGGTGAACTGCCAAAAACCAAATTAATGATTTCAAAATTTGTGTTCGAGGTGCAGCTAGCCGGCCGACCAGATTTCGTCCAGTTCATTTTGACTGTATACTAACACGGGACACGTGTATTTACCCTATTCCGGGCGTCTGACTCACTTTGGTGTGCGTTTACATGTCGGCACAATTGCAATTGTTCGTTTGACACTCAACGACCCTCTACCGTGTCGCCATCTCGTCTGGCGACTACCTGCAACCAGAATGCTCTGTCTGGCTTTCAAACAATCACAGGCCAATCAGCTTCAAGGCCTACTCATCAAATTTCGACGCCTGTCTCTGTGGGCCTAGACGTCCAGCTCCTCTTCGTCTGTCAACTTGTTTAAGCACATTTTTTCTCTATTCTGCACAGAATACACTTTTCCGTACACATATTCCCATTCAGGTGTTGATTTTTTTTATGGGTAAAGTCAGGGAGACCCGGTTCCCGTCCAGGAATTTAGTGCAGGGACACTACACCAAAACAACGCACTCGTACGTCGCTCAATTGATTCGCCCACAGGGCTTGCGCGTGTTGATACCGTGCCAGCCACTCTAATGAGTCAGAAATCGAGTCGGATTGCTAACAGCTCAAGGTCGTGCTCTGATTGGCTGAATTCGAAGCCCGCCTGGAGGCTTCTGTATGCACATTTTATCGTCAGATTTTCGCGGTCAGGACTAAGTAGTCGAAGTCTTGCTCTCCTGCCCCTGCTGTACAGTTCCCATTTGAGGATTCGACCCGTCAGTCTAAAAGATTCTACTTCTTACTTAGCAGTAATAACTCGCTTCCTCGAACGCAGCTGCTAGTGTAACGAAATTGGCAGGGTTTAATATAACTGCCCCATTCCCTCTATGACCAGAATTTTGTTCAAAAAATTTCCGTTCACATGTAGGTACTGATGATCACCACAGATGCAATTGTTTACCATAAAGCCAATCCACTGTCTTGTTGATATTTTATACGTGAAGGACCGTTGTTCGATAAGAGATAGGAAGGGCGACATGGAGTTTGTGGCGGCTAGGCGGCGGCAGTAAGTGCTCTGAGCGCTACAACCATCAGGTCAAATCCTATGTTGGAAGGAGAAGGCGGAAAGCACCAGAGTGAGGGGCATAGTGTATACAGAATCCGGAGTTGTCCTCTGAGGCGGCAGTTGCAACTGGTGAAGCCAGGGCCGCTGTTGACTGCGTCCAGTCATGCCTGAGGGTCTCTGCAACAGTGGTGGCAGCCGCTTTTGTAGGCTCGCGGGTCGAACTCAAGTGGTGCCCAGTCAGTGTGTGGCGCATTGGCCGAGGGGTGGTGTCCCAGTGGCTTAGGTTGCGGTTGCAGGGGGGAGGTGTGTTCAAGTGGCCGCATGGGCAGCTGCGGCTGCGCGGACGCAGGTATGCCCGAGCAGTCACGTGAAAATCAGGCAGTGCCAGCCTGGCCATTTGATTGGGTGACAAGGGCATTTGTGGTCGCCTGTGATTGGCTATCCTAGGGGTTGGATGTGCTCACGTTCTGACGCGCGGGAGTAGTGGTCACCCGACGTCTAGTGCGACGCGGATGCTAGACGCAGATGGCTTAACGTCGTCTGAGGCGCTCTAGATCGGGTGCTGACGAAATCGCTGGACAACCTTGATGGGATGCATTATCTACCTCTGTTGTATCCAGCCGGTCAACGCTTGGAATTCTCCACGCCCTCCTCTCAAGTGCTTCCACATTTGGCCCCTGTTGACATTCCCCTTCCCCTTTTGTAACCTTTTTTTGAGCGCGATCGGCGTTCTTTTAATTAACTAATTTTGTATTCTGACCTTGAGCTGGGAATTCGATCTGCTCGAACATTAACAAAGGAATTCTTTGTCCAGGGTATCCATTGTTGAGGTTTGTACGTTTTTTCATTATTACTTTATTCTATCAATAGTACCGTATAAACACCGAAAGCTGTTTTGGCTTATACGCGTCACTTTGCCAGCCACAGTACTCAACATCCTATCAGAAATTGGAGGAAATTAATCTCATCAAATGCAGACGCGTTCCATGAAGAATGAATCGGACGGTACGCAACAGTCTCTCGGACTAGACAAACCAGGTGCCTTCGAAGGACAAGGAGAGCTGAGGAAAGACGTCCAGTCCGGCTCTTGTAAGACCGTTTCTATTAGTAGTCGTTGCTCTAGTAAAACAGTTAAAGCTTTAAAAATAGCCGAAATAGAAGAGAGGCGAGTTAAACGTGAGGTCGAACTCCAACGGGCTATTTTTGACGCAGAAAAAAGGACAGAGCTAGCAAGGATAGAGGTAGAGACCGATGAAGAGATGTCCGATGACGACCGTCAACCCGTGGATTCCGTCGCGCATGTCTCAGGATATTTGAAACAATGCACATTGGATGAAATTTCTCCTGAAGAGAGTAATCATTGCCAACGTGAGAATGTTGATATGCCCAAAGCAAGCGCTAGGAGCCTGCCAGCTGCCAGTTTAGAACTGCCCAAGGTTGAGTTGTCATGGTTTGACGAGAACCCAGTTCATTATTGGAAGTTTATACGACAGTTTGAAGTGTACGTAGAGAGCAAAGTTGAAGATGCTGGACAGAGGCTGCTGTACTTGATTCACTATTGCAGAGGTGATGCGAGAGCGGCCATATAAGAATGCGTCATGCTTCCCTCACCTTCGGCTTATTCAAGAGCACGGGAAATATTGAGCAGCTTATTTGGCCAGCCACATGTAGTGGCTAATGCTCTTCTGGACGGTGTTTTCGCACAGGCACGCCAAGTTAACCAGACTGCGAAGGCACTTTCAGATTTGTGCATAAAAATTAGAAGTTGTGAAATAGCGCTCACGCAAATGAACTACGTTTCCGACCTACAATCGCTGAATGTCCTAGAGCGAATAGTGCGTTGTTTGCCGTTTTTTATGCAGATACAATGGGCTGAAGTTGCTGATAAAATATCTATGAATGGTAGAGATCCGGATTTTGCAGACCTCACGTAATTCGTAAATACTCGAGCTAGGATAGCAAGAAGTCGTTTCGGACAAATATCTCGAGATGGGGATGCCAAGCGCTCTCAACAGCCCTTTACTGCCACAGCCCAACATCAAAAACGGGAAAACCCTAACAATTTTGCCATTTCGAGTGTCGAACCAGATCAACGGCCATGTTACATATGTTCTAATGCACATGAAGTGGCAAATTGCCCACGTTTAATTGGAATGGGTGTCGCAGATCGATGGAATTGTCTGCGGCAACACAAAGCGTGTTTTGTTTGTCTTGGTAATACGCATTTTGCCAAGGTGTGCAGCTCCAGAGAACTTTGCGGTCATTCCGGGTGCAAAAACGACATCATACGCTTTTGCATGTAATATCGTCGGAAAATAATCAATAAACATTACATGATGAAGGGCTTTGTGCCCTGACTGGAACTACGCATGTACCATCACGACTGGGGGTTATTCCTGTCAAGTTGGCAACTCCGACAGGAAACGTCGAAACTTACGCATTTTCGGACAGTGGCTCGGATGTCACTCTGATTAAACGAAAGCCTCTTGTCGGAAATGGAGTGCTAACAACGCCAACAACATTGACAATAAACACCATAAGCGGTTCAATCAAATGCAACTCGGAAGTCAGAAGTCTAAGGGTGCTGCCCATGAATGGAACTGAGTCAGTTGGGATTGAAAGGGCTTTGGTAGTCGAAGACTTGCCACTTCGTGCAGAATCGACAATTAAAAGGATAGCCTCTTCGTGGCCACACCTGAGCGATATAATGTTCGACGAGCTCACTGATTGCGAGGTTGGCATACTCATTGGGAATGATATCGTCGAAGCTCATTGGGTACTCGACCAACGTCTGGGTGGCAAAAGGGAGCCGTTCGCCGTTAAAACACTACTGGGCTGGATGCTGCTTGGGTCTTCACGTGGCAGGCAAAAACAAAACGCTGTCTGTCACTGCATTGTAAATCAAGAAAAGGACGTAACGCACAGCATTAAGAAGCTATACGACTCGGAGTTTACGGACACTTCAACAACGACTGCGAGTTACTCATTGGAGGACAAACGGGCACTGGCTATTGTGCAATCTTCCGTTACAATCATAACAGGGCATTACCAACTGCCACTCCCTTGGCGAAGCAGTACGCTGAATTTACCGAACAATTTTCAGTTGGCGCGTAAACGACTAATCCATCTCAAGAGTAAGTTGGGTCGAGATCCCTAATTACTTCGGAAATATGAGCAAACGTTCCGTTCGTACATGGAGAAGGGATACATCGAGCGAGTTGACGGCAACAAAGCGTTCCCAGTTACGAGACACTGGTACTTACCACACCACCCCGTTGTCAACCCCCGAAAACCAGAAAAAATTCGTGTTGTATTTGACTGTGCTGCCAAGTGTCAGGGCGTGTCTCTGAATGATAATCTATACCAAGGACCTGACCTAAACGCTAAGCTAGTAAGTGTGTTGTTGGGTTTCCGACTTGAGCGTATTGCAGTGGCAGGGGATATAGAGGAAATGTTCTTGCAAGTGAAAGTGGACCCGATTGATTGACCTACTCTGAAATTTTTGTGGTGGGAAAATGACGACCTTGAAGGAGAGCCAGTTGAGTTTCAATGGACATCTCACCCATTCGGATTGACTTCTTCGCCCTTTTGTGCCACCTTTGCGTTGCAAAAAACTGTTGGAGATTTCGGTTCATCTTACTCTTCATCAACTTGCAGAGCGATTCACCAGAGTATATATGTTGATGATTGTCTAGTCTCGTTATGTGATGTCGATTCAGCCAAACGTTTTGCGGACGAAATTTGTAAACTTCTCTCTCAAGGCGGCTTTCGTATGCGAAAATGGGCTTCTAATGACCGGCGTATACTCTCGGTCGTTAGTGCGACTGAACGCTCTTCTGGTATGCGAGATATTGCCGTCAACCCCCTACCTACTGAACGAACTTTAGGGTTGCAGTGGGATACGCATGTGCCGAGGCGCCAGACTATCTTGCCTTTCCCTACCTGTTCCTCATTCTTGAACTTACTGGTTGTTTAACTGAATGGAATGAACACAACTCTTCGCGACGCGCTTGGCATGAGTGGGATTGTCAGGTCGTTTGACTTTTGATTATTAATTCTTCCATAACTCTGGTCTTATCCTGATTTTTATAGTCTGGGATAGACGGTTCTGTCTTAGCGTTCGCGACAGTGGTGACCCCTTGACGTTCACGCTTATACCTTTAATTAGTCGACTTCCAATTTGCATACCGCCCGTTTGCCTTCTTTCTTTCTACAATCATGTCCTCTACGAATTCCAATGATCCCACTTCTTCTCTCAGTGGACTTGTTTCTCCCCTCCCAGACTTTTGGCAACATGCGCCAGAACTTTATTTTTTCCGTATTGAGGCGACTTTTCACTCCGCCAAGATAACACGTGAAACAGACAAATATTAAAATCTGGTCGAGGCCCTCCCTCCCACCATTCTTTCTCAAGTACAAACGCTTCTGAGAGATCCCCCGACTGATGCTCCTTACACCAAGTTAAAGGCTGAACTTCTTCGCCTGACATCAGTCTCCGATCGGCAGCGTTATCACGCACTAGTAAAAGAGGAGGCCTTAGGTGATCGCAAGCCGTCGGAACTCTTGCGTCGCATGCGTTCTCTGGTTGGGAACATGAAAATCGACGACAAGTTCTTTAAAGAGATGTTCTTAGAACGTCTGCCGACGTCTGTACAAACAATCTTGGCCTCTGGCTCCGACGACCTAGAAATATCAAAGTTAGCGGAGATGGCTGACCGTATGATGGAGGTTGAGCGTTTGTCATCCCCGACGATTGCTCAGGTATCCCAGCCTCTCAACGTGTCCACCTCTGACCTTGCTGAACTAAAGACGCAGATTGCCCAGTTGTCAGCGACTGTTGCCGCTTTGCAGCTGCGCCGATTTCCCGGTCCCTCTCGACGTCCCTTCGGTCGTGACCGTCGTCGTTCCCGCTCTCGCCCCAGGACCGCCAACCTATGTTGGTATCATGTCAACTATGGCGATAAGGCGCGGCGCTGTGTCCCACCCTGCTCCTTCAAGTCCACGCAGGGAAACTCCTCGGCCGGAGAGTAAACGCGGCCGAGCTCTCTGGCAACTCTACGGGTCGCACATTTTACGTGAGTGATAACACGAGTGGCAGGCATTTTTTAGTCGACACTGGCGCTCAGATTAGTGTTATCCCTCCCACGCCAGCCGACCGACGTTGCCCAAACCATGGTCTTTACCTTCAGGCCGTAAACTCATCCCCCATTACAACTTTTGGATTTCGATCCCTCTCCCTGGATATCGGCCTCCGGCGATTATTCCCCTGGATATTTGTGGTTGCTTATGTTCCCACTGCTATCCTTGGTGCTGATTTTTTGGCCGCCTTTGACCTTCTGGTGGATTGCAGACAACTTCGCCTCCATGATCGCGCAACTACCCTCACTGTCAAAGGATTTCCTCCATCCTCAGTTTCTAACCAGCTCTCCGTCCTTGACCCAAACCCTGACTGTCCATTTCGTAGACTTTTAGCAAAATATCCTACCCTTACTAAGCCCCGTTTTTCTGACACCTCATTTCCCCATGATATTGTTCATCATATAAAAACGACTGGTCCTCCCGTTTTTTCTCGTCCCCGCCGTCTTGCTCCCGCGCGTCTTGCGGCTGCTAAAGCAGAATTTGACCACATGCTGCAACTAGGGATTATTCGACAGTCTGACAGTCCCTGGGCATCTCCTTTGCACATGGTTCCTAAACCAAATACGGATGATTGGCGTCCTTGTGGCGATTATAGAGCCCTAAACAATATCACTATGCCCGATCGGTACCCCGTTCCTCATCTCCAGGACTTTGCTGGAGCCCTTTTCGGCAAAACCATTTTCTCGAAGATCGATTTGGTGCGGGCTTTTCATCAAATTCCGATTGCGGCTGAGGACATTCCCAAAACGGCAGTGACGACTCCTTTTGGCTTGTTCGAGTTCCTTCGTATGCCATTTGGTCTCCGAAATGCCTCACAAACTTTCCAACGTTTCATTGACCGTGTTTTACGCGGCCTTCCATTTGTTTATGCGTATATTGATGATGTTCTCGTCGCCAGTCGAGATGTGGAGGAACATCTCCATCACCTTA
>CACRXP010000600.1:219993-234721 GCA_902702965.1 Spirometra erinaceieuropaei
CACGCATTTCTTTTAGACCTGTACACATCCTTCGGCGTCGTTTTCGCCGGCCTCCGGTCTCGGAGGGGGGTACTGTGCCGAGGCGCCAGACTATCTTGCCTTTCCCTACCTGTTCCTCATTCTTGAACTTACTGGTTGTTTACCTGAATGGAATGAACACAACTCTTCGCGACGCGCTTGGCATGAGTGGGATTGTCAGGTCGTTTGACTTTTGATTATTAATTCTTCCATAACTCTGGTCTTATCCTGATTTTTATAGTCTGGGATAGACGGTTCTGTCTTAGCGTTCGCGACACGCACTCCGATATTCTGATGATAAGTTTCAATATGCCCGCAAAACCGTCCACTCGTAGGGGTATTTTGTCCTGTTTGTCCTCACTTTATGACCCTCTGGGCTTCGTTTCGCCTTGGCTGATACCAGGGAAGTGTTTACTGCAATCATTATGCAAAAACGAACTGAATTGGGATGAAAAACTATCCGGCATCGAGAGCCCTCTTTGGGAAAACTGGATCTCTAATTTACGGAGCCTGAAGACTTTTCAGCTGGGCCGATGTCTAAAGCCCAAAGATATCAGCGATCCGATGCGAGCTGAACTGCACGTGTTTTGCGATGCCTCGGAAGTAGCATACAGTGCAGTAGCATATGCTCGCTTTATTAACGACACAGGAAATTTACATTGTTCACTCGTTTATTCGAAAGCCCGTGTTGCCCCCCTCAAAGCCGTCTCTATACCACGTTTAGAGTTGGCAGCTGCTACTCTGGTTGTGCGCGTGGCTGATCTCATCCGCTCAAGCACCGATAGGTACTTCCAAACAATAACGTTCTGGACCGATTCTATGATAGTCCTTTATTATATACACAATGAATCAACCAGGTTCTGCACATTTGTGGCCAACCGACTGACGGTTATACATGATCTGTCTGCGACCCCTCAGTGGAGATACGTGAGTTCGGACATCAACCCAGCAGACATTGCTTCTCGAGGTACGTACAACTTTGCGCTGGTACGTAGATGGTTGGACGGTCCGGAATTTTTAGTTCAACCTGAAGGCGAATGGTTTGTACAACCTCCCGTAGGACAACCTGAAGACTTGGAATTCAAGAGGACAACAGCCCAAGTTCATGTATTAAATCAATGTGATGGTTTAGACGAACTAGTTATGCGTTTTTCAAGTTGGACAAGGCTACAAAGGGCTGTGGTCTGGCTCCTGCGTTTCAAGCAGTACGTCAGAGTCACCACTGGCAAGGCACCTAAGGAGACGCTGATGTTGGGTCCTATCCGAGTATCGGAAATGCGCCAAGCTAGCATTAACTTGATAAAGCTTATACAAAGGAAACACTTTTCAGCAGAATTGGATATTCTGCAGTCTACACCAGCAGATTGCCAGAAAAGAAAGTCTGTGAGAAATATTGGCCTGAGAAAGTTATGTCCGGTTTTGATTGAAGGAGTAATGTGCGTTTGTGGTCGCCTGAACTACTCAAATTTTTGTGAATCGTTAAAACACCCGTCAATCCTCCCATACAATCATCCCGTGACGGAATTAATCATACAATACTTTCATGAATTGGAAGGCCATTGTGGGACAGCCCAAGTTCTAGGTGCAATCCGTCAAAAGTTCTGGATTCTAAAAGGAACCGCTTCTGTCAAACGTGTCATCGGTAGATGTTTACTTTGCAGACGTAAATTTCGACAACTTCAGAGGCAGATGATGTCCCCGCGTCCCTTAAATAGAACAGAAGTCGGTTGGTATCCTTTCAAGTGCGTTGGGGTGGACTATTTTGGTCCGTTGATGGTCAAACGCGGATGATCTTCGGAGAAACGCTATGGTTGTGTGTTTAGCTGCTTACAGACGAGAGCCATTCATCTTGAGATGGCCACCAGCCTGACCACGAATTCTTTTATTCAGTGTCTGATGAGATTCGTGAGTAGACGCGGACGTCCCACTGACATCTACAGTGACAACGAAACAAATTTTGTTGGAGCGGTAGCAGAACTGCGAAAGGACTTACACAATTGGGACCAAAAGAGAGTGTCGGACCAACTGCTAACTCTAGAGCTACAGTGGCATTTTAACCCACCCGCTGCCAGCCATCGGAGAGGCATCTGGGAACGAATGGTCAGGTCTCTACGACGGATTCTTCTTGCTCTCTGTAAGGAGCAGTCCCTAACTGACGAACAGCTCAGCACCCTCTTCGTGCAGGCTGAACGTATATTGAATAATAGACCGCTTGTCTCGCTAACATCAGACAGCAACGACTTGGAACCGCTTACCCCGAATAGCTTATTGTTGATGAGGAACTGTCCAGTGCTGCCTAGCGGTGACGAATTGGTGGCACGGTACCACGCTGGATGGAAACAAGTGCACTACCTCGCTGGCGTGTTCTGGAGACGATGGGTAAAAGAATATCTTCCAAGTCTGCAGAAAAGAACAAAATGGACAAGAGAAGCCGCGGAACTGAAACCAGGTGATGTTGTTTTAGTTTCTGGGGAGCGCACAGCTCGTGAGAATTGGCCTTTGGGAGTAATAGATAGGTGCGAAAGGAGTCGCGACGGCCTCGTTAGGACGGTATATATTAGGACGGCGGGCGGTCTCTTAAAAAGGGACGTTAGAAAGATTTGTCTACTTGAGGGTCAGAGCAGCCGTATACCTCCAAACACGTAGAACATTTACAAGAGCCGGACGTGGAGAATTGGCGGGCGGTGTTGTATCCAGCCGGTCAACGCTTGGAATTCTCCACGCCCTCCTCTCAAGTGCTTCCACATTTGGCCCCTGTTGACATTCCCCTTCCCCTTTTGTAACCTTTTTTTGAGCGCGATCGGCGTTCTTTTAATTAACTAATTTTGTATTCTGACCTTGAGCTGGGAATTCGATCTGCTCGAACATTAACAAAGGAATTCTTTGTCCAGGGTATCCATTGTTGAGGTTTGTACGTTTTTTCATTATTACTTTATTCTATCAATAGTACCGTATAAACACCGAAAGCTGTTTTGGCTTATACGCGTCACTTTGCCAGCACCAGAGTGAGGGGCTTAGTGTATACAGAATCCGGAGTTGTCCTCTGAGGCGGCAGTTGCCACTGGTGAAGCCAGGGCCGCTGTTGACTGCGTCCAGTCACGCCTGAGGGTCTCTGCAACAGTGGTGGCAGCCGCTTTTGTGGGCTCGCGGGTCGAACTCAAGTGGTGCCCAGTCAGTGTGTGGCGCATTGGCCGAGGGGTGGTGTCCCAGTGGCTTAGGTTGCGGTTGCAGGGGGGAGGTGTGTTCAAGTGGCCGCATGGGCAGCTGCGGCTGTGCGGACGCAGGTATGCCCGAGCAGTCACGTGAAAATCAGGCAGTGCCAGCCTGGCCATTTGATTGGGTGACAAGGGCATTTGTGGTCGCCTGTGATTGGCTATCCTAGGGGTTGGATGTGCTCACGTTCTGACGCGCGGGAGTAGTGGTCACCCGACGTCTAGTGCGACGCGGATGCTAGACGCAGATGGCTTAACGTCGTCTGAGGCGCTCTAGATCGGGTGCTGACGAAATCGCTGGACAACCTTGATGGGATGCATTATCTACCTCCATCAGGCCGAACTGTTCTAGGAGTATTCTGTGCTATATCAGACATTGAAGAAAAATTTGGAGCGATGAATTCGATCATATGTAGACTGGAATAGGCGATATAACCCGGGAATCAGCCTTTTTGTCAACATAGTCGAGGATTCGGATTGGTTCAGTGGGTTATTGCACAGTTTTTGCAGAAATCACTGTCCGATTTTACGGACGATACTGAAGAAGGGACCCCAGTGGCTAACAAAAACCTTAAAAGGAAGTAAATAAAAATGGCAGTTTTAAAGAAAATTCATCTCGGATTGGAAGTCTGTGTCGATAAATGCATACAGAAGAAACTAATTAGTCAAATAATTCTCAAGACTCGATATGCTTTCGAGAAAGGCCTGCCGAAGACACTAATAGGAAAACCCGAAGCCATTCCATGGTTACATAAGAAAGGGTATGCGAAACAGAGGCCCATTCCCCTGCCTGCCTATATTTTAATGTCCTCAGTCGTCAGGTCTTTTAAGAAAGATAAAGCTGGTTCGGTTTACAGTTACACATCATAATGCCACAAGACCAATGCAATCCTGACGCCTCGTGACAACAATTAATTACCGTTATAATATTACTGCCTATGTTTCAATAACGTTTTCTAATTGTTGCAGATTCGCTTACTGAGACCCATTCTGACAATGACTTTGACTTTGGAGAAAATTTCACTTGGAAGGCAGTCTGTGTTGATAAATGAATACAAGACGCATAGAACCTTCGATAAGCAAATAATCCTTAGGACTCGATATGTTTTCGAGAAAGATTTGCTGAGCCAGGCAATAATGAATCAGAAGTTCTTCTATGGTTACATATAAAAGAATACGCGAAACAGAGGCCCATTTCCCCTATTGAAACCTAGTTAAGACCTAGAGCTTAGTGGGAATAGGGGAAAAACTCAACAACTTTCATACTTGTTCAAATCCATCCTTCGAAGGTAAAGTGGATTTATTCCTACCGACTTCGATTTAGCGGAGCACCCAACGATGTAGTCTGTGATTTCTTCGACGAATCTATTGCTCGCAAGGAGCTGTTAACGCTGAATAAGTCAAAATCGTCTTGATCAGTGGACATGCCTCCTAAATTGTTGAAGTAACTCGCTGGATAACTGTCCAAACGGCCGTCCATACCCTTCCAAGCCTTGTTCGAAACAGCCTATTTACCGCCGACTGGAAATCTGCACAGATTGCACCCCTGTATAAAGGCAAATGTGAGGTCTCAGCAAACAACTACAGACTAGTCAGTCTCACCACAAAAGTGCGGAAAATATAAATAAGCAAGAGCGAATGCGCTCCCTAGAACAGCATAATCTCCTATATGACGCTCAGTATGGATTCCGTAATGGCGGATAATGCGTGAATACAGCTGCTCTATTGTTTATAACGCTGGAGCCGCCAGTTAATGGAGGGAATTAAGTGGTTGCAGCCTATATGGATGCTAAGAAGTCATTTAATAGTGTATCACACAAGCGACTCCTGTACAAACTCAACCCAACAGGAATAGGGGGTAATCATCTGGGGTGCATTCGAAGCTTCTAGATCGGTCGCTCTCAAGTTGTCCACATCGGTTACAGGCAGTCAGTGGAGATAGCGGTGGAGAGCGGTATTCCTTAAGGCTTCCTTCTTAATCCTACCTTGTTCATTATATACGTCAACGACTGCGTCAGTGAACTAGATCGTGGTTTTCTATACTTACTGATGATGTCAGGCTTTGGAGCGTCATCCCAACTGCTGTTGACGAAGAGTGTTTGCAGGCAAATCCGAACCAGCTGAATAAATGGTCGCAGGCATGACGTCTGTTGATCAATGTGACCAAGTGTGACATTCTGCCAGTAGGTGGAACCCAAACTCCAATCTCCCGGGTTAACCAGATAAATGGCATTCATGAGGACTTGGGCGCTCGCATCGCGACTTCACTTCATCCATCCCTGCACCGCTAAAAGGAAGCCAAATACACGATATCCGCCCTGTACCCTGTCAGGCGGGCTTTCTCTTCCCGGAACGTTTGTGTGACCAGAGTTGGTGTTGGCTAATCAAGGACCACTAAAGTCCTCAGCGTCCTCGAAAGAGTTCAAAGACGTGCAGCCAAGCTCCTTATTGTGCAGGGCTCACTACTTTACGAAACAGAATCATCTAATCTCGACATATAAGAGGAGACCTGATACAATCAATCCACGTCTTGCGCGGTCGGGACAGCTATCTCGGACCTGGAGACTTCGTTGTGCTAGCAGTCAAAACGAGCCCACTGGAGCCGGGCTGGACACACGGGAGTTCTTATTCCCTGACAGAGTGGTTTAAGCTTGAAGTTCTCTGCCTATAAGTATCATTTTGTCCACGTCTGTAGTGGATTTAAAGAAGAGGCGGAATCAGTACCCATTAAACATTGTAATGTCACGCGACCGATTTCCCAGTTACGTCCCACGCCATCAATTTATTACCATTATAATGGTACTCACTGTATTTCAGTAACATTTCCGCAATGTCACGAAATAATTGCACGGGCATATTGGCATTCACTTTGACGCCTACAACTAATTACAGCAGTGATCCATATATTGACAATTTTAAAACGCACTTGGTGGTGACCCTGTTTCTAACACTTGGGACAATTAAACTAGCTGCAAATTTTCGATAATTCTTCGTGGCATTTTTGATAAAATCGCCTTCTATTTAGCAAATATTCATTTCAAATGCCCAGAACCTACATTCCCACAAGTAAGCCAAATTAAAATGAAAAAATTAACGAGTCTATCGCTACCCATTCTAGCTACCCAATCGAATGTAAAGAACGTTTTGAATATGGACTACTGAAGATGAAGTATTCGGTCGAGTCTACTGGATTCCCCATATTTGCTCTTCGGGCATCATTTGATGTAATGCCGGTCAGATCCTGAGAAGTAGTAGTAGTTGTAGTAGTAGTAGTAGTAGTAGTAGTAGAAGAAGAAGAAGAAGAAGAAGAAGAAGAAGAAGAAGAAGCAGAAGCAGAAGAGGCAGAAGAAGAAAACAGGAGAGTGACGCAAAAAGACACGAGGACTTAATTTAACAAGAGATTTATCCATGAAAGTTTCCGGAGGAATTGCGTTGACGAACTGCCATTGGGGTCTAAACCACAGTTAGAAATTTTAAACGCCTAAACAATAAATCTCCTTGTTCGTAATACAAGTCAGATTGAGATAGCACCCACAACCTGTGCACTGGGAGGAATTAGAAGCGGGCCAAGGACGCCAAGTGTACATTCATTTCGCGTCACCCGACTGACCATATTGTAATTGAGTTCCTAATTCCAAAGTTCATGTTCCAACACTGACTGCTACTCATTGCCTCACCCAAATCGTTAAACAGACACATAAATCACCTCCCAGGTGGATCGGATAACAGCATCTACAACGCCCACGCATTCTTTCAAACGATTCACCGCGTTAGGGCAGGCCCTGTCATCCGTTTTGATGACGACGTCGTCATCGTCCTGTTTACATACGGGCCAGACTTTCCCCTGCGTGTCAATCCAGACACAACATAAGTTTCACATTAGAACGCGTGAACGCATGCTGGTATTCTACGCAGGAAAACAGGCTTAAACGATTGAACACCGATGCCTGTTTTGATCAATTTATGTGTGTGAAGCTGGAGAGCGTAGAAAGCGCTGTAAAAAACTCCAATACAACACATGCTTTCACTTCGCTCTTTCTCTCTCTCGAATACAGCTACGATTGCTAGTGGAATCAGTCGGGAGCGTGGCATTTAAATCATCTTTTCAGAAGGACGTTGCTTTATGAAACCCCGCACACCAGCGATGATTCAGCCTTCTTCCAGCAGGCACACAGCTTTTTCTTTAATTTGTTCACATAATTTTCAAAAGGCGCACACGACGCCTGGCTTGTGGAATGGGCTACATCGTAACAACGAGAGGACTTACTGCAGCACACGCTAAATGCCCTTCCCGCCACCCCGGTTTTGCAGTCCATAAACTGTCAACTTTACTTTGAATGTGAGCGGCCACATTAAGACAATTTTCAAAAGAAAAAAATTCTTATGATTTTGCAATCAGTGGTGTCATCACTCTCTGAACCCTCTGAAATTCCACTTTGTAATCTATAACACTAACAGTCTGTTCCATGATCAACACATTTTCCAAATCGACACAATCTCAGATTTAACTGGCGCATTTAAGGATAATAAAATATGTCTCTGAGAAAAAAAAGCCACAGCACGGGAGGAGTATATGCATTAGCCACATGGTCAGTTATGCACTGAAGGACACAGGTCTCGGAATATTTTCGCTCGTATTCCGACCTCGATAAATCTGGGTGGGACAGCCAATCACCGTCCAGTGCTTCTTGACCAATCAGTGTATTTGCGAACAGACGCCTGCCGATCGAAAGTACGCCTGAAGTTAACTGAGTGCAGTGGTGCGTGCACGTTCTCCATAAAATATGATGGATGGTACAAGCACATCCAGAATCAATTGAACAATATCGTGCTACTTAAATGGTCGTTTTCCACTGAGAGTAATTTATGCAGACGGTCAAAAAGGGGTTCATTCAAAAACCGTCATCCTAATGTGGCTGGAATATCTTAGGATTTTGCGGCATGATTAGTATGACAACGCTATTTATGTAGGTAATCCTTTCGAATCGTAAACTTTCTTGAGAACTTCGACTAACATTTCACGAGATAACACATCTGCGGCAAGTATGTTAGGTGGCGACGCATCTATGCCGCCAGTTTGGCAGCTGTTTGCGACTGTGGTTTCTCCGAGCTGAGCACGAAGAACACTCAGTGCACAACCGCGATGATTCACGTTTCTTGGAGTAAGGGCGAGGGCCGCGTCATTTAATTTGTTCACATAAATTGCAAAACTTAGGCACGCGGCCCGGCTCTTGGAATGGGCTACATCGTAACTAATTGCAAACTTACGTCGGCTAATGCTGAATGCCCTTCCTGCTACCCGGGTTTTTGCAACTGTCATGTCTGGCTCAATTTTAATTCCCTACACCATTGCGATCTACAATGTCTCCTGTAGTAACTGAATTATCATTTGATTATATTGTGCGGTGATAAATTTAACACCCATACTTAAGTAATCTTTTACAGCTGAAAACACATTTCAGAATTTCGGTTAACACTTCATGAGTTAGCACACCTAACGTTAGTCGCATTTGCAGAAAGACGTGGCTTTACGAATCAGTGATGATTAAGCCTTCTTGCAGGTAGCACACCGCTCGCTCTTCAAGTGATTCACATAATCTTCAAAAGGCGCACACGACGCCCGGATTGTGGAATGGGCTACATCGTAACAACGAGAGGACTTACTGCAGCGCACGCTGAATGTCCTTCCCGCTACCCGGGTTTTTGCAGTCAATAAACCATCTACTTTGTTTTTGAATGTGAGGGGCCGCATTAAAGCAATTTTTGAAGAAAAATGTCTTCTGATTCTGCAATCGGCGTGATCATCACATGCTGGGTACAAAATTCGAATTCTGTGTCGCGGGAGGGACATTTTTAAACAGATTCTCTCCACGGATAACGGCTGCCTTCCACAAAAAATTGAACTGTAAAACACCACCTTGGCTTCCATCCTCTGCTTTGTCCAAAATCCTTTCTCAAGCTGTTTATTGACGTTCTGGGTAAAATTTGAAAAAGATCGAGTCATACTTTTTTAAACTCTGTCTGCCGAGTTGCTTAAAGTGTAGTGTTTATCAGTTTACTGATACAGGTGAAAACGCCCAACAGACCCTCCACTCTCCAGATATCTCGACAAACCCCATATACCGCTTAAATCTGCGGTTAGATCGCAGTTGGTAGCCAGGAATGGGGAGGCGGACAGCCAGGTCCCTGTCATACGGGAATGTTGGGAAAGGGGGTTATGTGGGTGGGGTAAATGGAAGGGATGGTAGAGAAATGCTGGAGTTTCTGGGAAAAAGGTAAGTTACCAAGGAAAGCGTTGGGAAGTTTTAAGTAGGTGGATTAATGGCGGAAATTTAAACCCTACCCTTAACCCTAAAAGCCCACCCCAAGCGCAACCGCAAAACATAACCCTATGCCTCATAACCGAAACGTAACGAAAATACTAAAACCTAACGCAAACTTAAAACCTAGCCACAACCCTAAACCCAAACTTGACCCTAACCTTAACCCTAACCCTTTCCCTAACCCAAACTTGACCCTAACCTCAACCTTAACCCTAACGCTAACCTTTACCCTAACCCTAACCTCGACCCTAACCCTAACCTTAACCGTAACGGGAACCCAAACCCTATCCCTAACACTGAAACCTGACCCTAGAACGCAAATCCTAATCCTAAAACTCAATCAAAGCCTAACCCTAACCTCCACTAAACCCAACAGCCTGACCGAAACCGGCGACCTGCCTAACTCAGTAAGAACACATCTAGTGATAACAAGTTCCCTAGACGAGGTAAGCGCACCTACTGATTACAAGATCAAATTATAATGTCTGATTACCAACTGCGATCTTCCCAAATTTGGCACAAAGAGAAGCCTCATTTCCGTTGATTTTCCCTTTTACGGCAGCACACGTCGAATGCCCTTCTCACTACCCTCGTTTTTACTGTCGATAAACTGTCCACTTTGTTTTTGAATGAAGGGACACATTGAAATATCTTAGGAGGAAAAGTGCTTTCTGAATCTGCACTCAGCTTAATCACGATCCCTTAACCACAGTTCGGTTGAAATATTGCCATCATGGCGCTGTCTGGCGTCCTTCTTCAAGATCCTCATGCGTCAAGGTCATCCACCTTCGCAGTGTGCGGCGGTTACAGACGCGCTGACCTGCAGCCACTCGACCGACTTCAATTCGCAGTGTCGTGGCTGCCCACACGTTATTTTTTAAACTCTGCTTGCCGAGCTGCTTTAAGTCAGTTGCTTATTAATTAATCAGTCCAGGATGAGGTGAAGCACAGGACAGAAATGCGTACGCTCAGCGGCGTGGCAAGGCAGGAGGTGACGCCCAGGTGCGAGCATGCGAAAGCAGGCACGCCGTCCTATCGATAAAAATCGATAGCATATCAGCGTACGCTAACTCGTGCGCGATCGTGGGAAACTTGCTGCTACGACTGCAGCCAACCAATCAAAGACCAGACGCGAGCAGCAAGTCTCGTGAATTAATAGACGCACTGACCGGCAGCCACTCGACCGACTTCAACTCACAGTGTCATAACTACCCACGCGTCCCCTGAACACATCATTCTACCCACTTCCCCATCCCCCTTTGCAACCAGCAGTATACTCCACTTGAAAAGCACCGATCCCCTACTCCGGAAAGTGCAACACACCCCTATTTGAACATCGCTTCAGGCTGCTTCACAATCCTACAAAAGCAGCTACCATCACTGTCTCAGGGACTCTCCGGCACCTCTGGACTCAGTCAACACCAGCCCTAGTTTCGCCAGTGGCCACTGCCGCCTGAGGGCAACTCAGGGTTCTGTGTACAATAAACCCCTCATTCTGATGCCTTCTGTCTTCTCCTTCCAGCACTAGTATTTGCCCTGATTATGGTAACGCCCAGACTACACGCATTTTCACTGCTGTGCGGCTACAATCCCAATCGGACCGTGGGTCGATAATGCTTATTAACAATTACACGATTACTCTCATAACCTGCCTAATCAATGATCAGTCAGTCCTCATCAATGCCTTCATCCGCATATGAAATTAGTTGGAAATTCTACATGGTACTTTCAGTGGATTTGCAGGTAAATAGGCGCACCTCATAAAATTCAAGTTTCGGGGTGTCTGACGAACCCTGGCATTTGTTTAATGAGAAGACACCCAAAACTGCCTTTTTAACGAGCATAAAAACCTCTTGCGGGATTCTAAAGGCCACCGTCACTGGGGTGCTCAGACCACCGCTCCCTGCACAGACACCTTCGGCCTTATTTACGGTCACGACGGACAGAGTGTACTGCACGCCTGACTGAAGATTTGGAACCCTCTGTGGAAGCGTGACATCAGCCGGGTAGCGGAGGCTCAAGAAGACTGCACCCTCTCCTGCCAACGTTACGCGGTACTCTTTAATGTCTCCAAATGGAGGATATTGGGCTTCCCACGAGATCTCAGCCGACTGATCCAGTGGGATCACTGTCAGGTTCCGTACAGGCCTACCGACTGAAAAAGACAATTCATAATTAGAGGGCAGGAAAGTATTGCCTACGTAGAATGACATGCACTTTCCCCTGTTCCAGTTGCCAGGTCGAAATCGGTCTAACAGCAACCTGTCCACTGACGGTGTCAACTCCTGCATCAGCGTTGTTTATTCTTTGGCGGAAATGTTACTTTTGGCCTATTTAGTGGCCTTTGGCGCTCTTAGACGTAAATGTAAATAGTTGGGTGGTTAAAAAACACAAAATCGCCCAACTTAAAGCTGGCCTGAGAGGTAACCATAGCCCGCACACTCAATTTCGAACATAATGACAGTAAACCATGTTACGGCAGTTAGGAGGTAAATCTCGATCGGATTTGGTTCTTGTGAATTGGAAGACTTTCGACGGCGGATTAAGGCTTGATTATTATAGTTAAGCGCGGTGTCGCGGAGACTCTTCGCCACCATTGTTTGCCCGATGATACTTTATTCTACGTTGTATTCTGTGTCGAGCTTATTACTAATTTTTTTATTATGAGTTGTGAATGTATGTGGACAATTATGTCGGCGGGACTTACCTGCACTCGGGACAATGGGCGCATCCGTTGGACCGATTTTCAATGAGCCTCTTGTGTGCTTATGTTTGCGTGTTAAGATAAGTTGTGCGTCCACCTAGCACTGATCTTGTAGTGGGCAGCCATCGTGACCGGTCTGGCACCATTGTTCAAGACCTCGCTGCTTCCAAGCCATCCACCCTCTTTCAGCGAACCGTTCCAGACGCGCTGATCTCAAGTCACACGACCGACAACTCGGGCATACCAGCGTCCGCACAGCCGCAGCTGCCCATGCGGCCAATTGAACGTACCTCCCCCTCTGCAACCGCAACCTAAGCCACTGGGACACCACCCCTCGGCAAATGCAACACACACTGACTGGCCACAACTTGAGCTTTGCCCACGAGCTTACAAAAGCGGTTGCCACCACTGTCTCAGAGAATCTCAGGCCTGACTGGACTCAGTCAACACCAGTCCTAGCTTCGACAGCGGCCTCTGCCGCCTGAGATTCTGCCGCCTCCGGATTCTGTGTACAATAAACCCCTCACTCTGGGGAATTCTGCCTGGGGATCTGACCTGATGACTGCAACGCGCTGAGTACACACTGTCACTGCTTGGAGGTTAAAAAAGTGCACCAGGCTATGCGCTGTCGAGGTATTTCGGCAAACTCCACTTAAGCAGATGACGCCTAAGTTTTCTTTATAGATAAGCGTCACCTCCGTATATTTTCCTTTCTACATGACTTTGAAGAGCATGATAGAATTCTTCACTTCCCCGCCTCCCCCCTTCCCCCCGGAAGACGCCCCACAAGATCGACTTCATCCGCCGATCACAGGTATACCGTCCGACGGCGCAGACCGATCGGCCACTTCACTAGGACCGCGGTGCATCTCATAAAGTCCCATCGACTGTATAGGCAATCCCCACGCAAGCAGGATTTGTAGTGGATGCCAGGTGTTAGCCATCGAGTTCAACCATCCTGATGGGCGGGAGGGAGAGTCATTGAACATTTGAACACTCCTCTACAATATCTACGCAATCATCGAATCCGCAGACCATAGTTCGCAGCCGTCCATGTCAACGGCTTCCGATAAGTCTGTCAAATCAGGGATCAAACAACAGAACTGCGAAAGAACAGCTGCTTCGCTGTGGAGAACGACACAGCAACAGAAAGTACGAGTGAAGTAGTCAGGGAGAAACGTCTCTTTATTCGGGAGTTTACACATCGAACGCCAACACTCCCAAGGAGTGGATTTCAGAAGATCAAACGCCCTTCGAAGGTCTGATTTATAATATGTTGGAACCCGCTGAGGCAATTGAAGTGCTGAAAGCCTTCCGTCTTGGAAAACGAGTAAACAATCAGTCAGAATCAACACACCCCAGACCTCCCAAGCTTGTGTTAGCTTCTCTCTGGAAGTATTAAGATAAAAGACTCCAGACACTGAGTTTTTTTCCAAACAGACTAAAAGCCAGCAGACAGACTGTAATGTCTGCTATGTTCTAGCCGTAACACTTAGCAGCTGACCAGCCTACAAATCTTCGAAATAGAATACCCCAAAGAGAACGCAACAGCATGGACGAAGAACACCTGTCTATTGCCGAAATCCCAACAGCAAAATCTGATGATAAAGGGTAGATGTAGGATGTCCAAGGGCAGAGTGCAATTGGGCCAATCAGATCATGCCCTTGACCTCTTAGCATGTTGACCGGTCTGCTGACGCATCTGAGTGGCTGGGCGCCCCTCCAATCCGGCCGTCGGCTGGCGCGATCTCAACACGTTCACGCCGCATGGGCGGATCGATAGGACAGCATGTGCGCGCATCGTTTGAGCGGCATGGGAATGAGCCTATGGGCATAACCCTAGCCGGAAAATCGAAAACAATTAACCGGTACCCTAATCCTAACCTCAAACGTAAAACGGGAGCCAAATGTGTCAGATGTGATTATGGAGCCCCACAAAATAACCCCAGTAATCAAACCCCTAGCCACCTGTAATGCGGGTCCGGGCTACCAACTGCGATCTAGCCATGAGTCGGATAGGACGGCGTCTCCCAGCAGTGTCATCTGCAACAACTAAGTCAGGCCTAGTAGTCTCAATCTGGAGGCTTCCGATCCGGATGACCGCGCAGCCGACACAGCATCAATACCGCATCAATACCTGGTGCGCTAAAGATCCATCTCTCTGATCTATCTCCAGATGTAATTTCACTGACAGAGAGAGAGAGAAAGAAGGTGCACTCATGTACTCAAAAGACGGTCTAATGCATTCAGACAAAACAGATAAATTTGCGGCTACTTTGGAAACAACTTGACTTACTATCCAAGTACCTGGTTCACCAAGCCTTGCAGTTCTGACAGTCTATCGAACGCCAGGAAGTGGTCCCACGTCTGAAACCCGTCATAAGATTTGCTGTTTGGTCTGACGTCTTGACCATGGAAGAATTTAATACACCACCTATTGACTGGAGTGCAGGTTACACACTTCGTCCATA
>CACRXP010000600.1:247278-261959 GCA_902702965.1 Spirometra erinaceieuropaei
ACGAACAAAAATGTTCACTATTAAAACAGTACTTGGTTCATTTGCGTAGCATTGTCTCAGAGAAAATATTTGTGGGGACCAGGGATATTAGTTCCGATTCAGACCGTCGAGGGAAAACAGGGGACACAAATAATCATCCAAGCGTTTCTTGAATAGGTGCAGGGATGTAGCCTCCACGACTGACTGAGGGAGATTGTTCCATTTCTCCACTACCCTCTGCGTGAAAAATTCTGAACGAAGATTCAGCCTGGACATTGTTGCCCGTAACTTCATCGAGTGGCCACGAAGATTGGGTGAAAGGTGCCACTGAAACATGTCCTCAAATTGAAGTCCATACTCAAGGCCATGTATTATCTTGTAGACGAGGATAATATCACCTCTTTGCTGCGGCCTTAAGACCAAGAAGACGCTGAATACGTGCGGCGGAGTCAACGGCGGATTCGTTCAGGTCCGGAGTAACTGTTAACTGTAGTGCGTATAGAATGCAAGAGGCTGCAGTGTATCCGGGGAGGTAGAGATTTATACCTTCCACATGCAAAACTTTAATGAAAATGTGGGCAGCCGACCGCCTTAAAAGCTGACGTAGCTTCAAAGAGCACGGTAGAAAATCCACGGATGGGGCAATAAAATCAAGCGGGGTTATGCCGGTCAAGTTCCACTGGAGCGCAATGCATATGGTGAGCTCTTTGTCCAAGAGATCTTGACGACTAACAGAGAAGCCTGTGTACTGGACCATGTGTTTGACCGAAACTGCGGAAGGTTCCTTCAATTTGCTCGAAATCAAGAAACACGCAGCGCCAACCAACTGGTACTCTCTCTCTTATCAGTGGGCATTATCTGCAGAAACCGATCAATAAATTGAGCAGTGTGAGCAAGCACGTCCACCTCCGTATTTCTATGCTCGCACACCTGCCGCAGCCAATTTAGCAAGGCCCTGCGCATCCATATGGCATGCGCTGGGGGTTCGTAAATACAATAAGCAGGGAAACCATGGTAGCGAACCGCATCGAAAAGCAGGTCGCGGATCACGTTCTCATTTGCTGTGAAGTATGTGTCCACGGTTGAGAGCGGCACAGTTATCGGACCTTCCTGTGCATTTTTGTGTCTCCTACTTGAACGCGCGTGGGATGAACAGACGTTCTCGTCATTTTCCATGTCCACGTCCGAAATGCGCCCAGACCATACGACAAGGGGAATCACACGTGCCGGACGAAGCCAAGACATCAAGTTATGGCGAGCGATCAACGGCGAACATGATGAACGCGCCCTGCAAGAAGGACTGAACCGCCTATGCGAATGGTCTGACAAATGGCTGCTAAAGTTTAACCTAGAGAAGTGCGTCACGCTGCGACTCAAAACGACTGGAAGATCTGACGGAGAGGATCACCATTACCAACTTGGTGGAAGGTGCCTTTCAAATGTAACCGAACAAAAAGATCTTGGGATTAACATTCTGTCGACCCTTAAGCCTTCATCTCAGTATGTTAGGGCGTCCAAAAGAGCAACTAGTGTTCTCTTTGCCATTAAACGATCTTTCGTGGACATAGACAAAGAGTTATTTGGAAAAGTATACGGAGCGTTTATTCGCTCGCATCTGGAATATGGAATCCAAGCGTGGCGCCCGTGGCTAAAAAAGACAATAAGTTGCTAGAAAGAGTTCAGAGGAGAGCAACAAAAATTGTAAAAGGCCTCAGGACTTTACCTTACAACTGCTGACTTAGGGAACTTAAACTTTTTCCTATTGAGTACAGGCAGGTTCGAGGAGATCTCATACAGGCCTATCGGATATTGAGGAACCGGGAATGTGCCCTAAACCCCGACGATTTCTTCACCCTGGTCACAACAACAAACCTGCGTGGGAACTTTCTAAAACTTAGAGTATCCCGATGCCGCCTGGACGTTAGCAAATACTGTTTTTCACAGCGAGTCGTCGGTGCCTGGAACGGGCTTCACGAGGACGTAATAATGGCGGACATCACGGAGACGTTCAAGCAAAGACTCGATGCATATTTGCTGGGACACTATCGCTTGTCTGGACAGAACAGCTCTGTGGTGCTAAACCAACGCCTTGCATACTCATACCGCTAATGCGGATGACTGTCATTACATTTTACTGAAATCATCTACAACTGAATTTTCTCAAGTTTTTGTTCTACATTTTCATGGAAAGTATTCTGTTAAATGTGTATATTACCGACAACATTTCAGTACCATGTTTATTTAAAGTGAAATATTGCATGTACAGTTTGCAATAGGGTTTTCAAAGGCATTGCCTATTACTCTTAAAATATACTGACCTAAGATCTTGAAGATGTGGGACAGGGTAGCGGTCCGGGACAGTAACGTTGTTCAGGGCCCTGTAATCACCGTAGGGGCGCCAGTCACCAGTGGCGGCCTTTGGAACCATGTGGAAGGGTGAGGCCCATGGACTTTCAGACTGGCGGATGATGCCCATTTGAAGCATGTGCTAGAATTCGGCCTTGGCGGCAGCAAGACGTGTAGGCGCGAGACGGCGGGGGCGAGAAAACACGGGAGGGCCGGTGGTCCGAATGTGGTGAACAACGTCATGTGGTGGAATAGAAACGCTGAAGTTGGGGCGAGTGAGGCCGGGGTATTTGGCGAGGAGTTGCCGAAATGGATTCTCGGGTTCAGGGTCCAAGACGGCAAGATGACGGGAGACGTCGGAGAAAGAGATACCCTGGACAGTAAGGTTGGTAGTCTTGTCGTGTAGACGTGACTGACGGCAGTCGACCAGAAGATCGAAAGCGGCGAGGTAATCTGCACCGAGAATTGCACAGGGGATGTCAGCAACGACGAAGACCCAAGGGAAGAGACGCCGGAGACCGATGTCCAGAGAGAGGGAGCAGGTGCCAAATGTGGTAGTCGGCGATGTGTTGACTGCCTGTAGGAAAAGACCGGGATTGGGACACCGACGATCAGCTGGTGTGGGTGGAATGACACTTAGCTGGGCACCAGTGTCAGCCAAGAAACGTCTGTCACTTCGGGTGTCGCGGACGTAAAATGTGCGACCAGCGTTAGAGCTGTCGGAAAGATTGCTTGCACTGACCTTCCGGCTGACCGGTTTTACCCGTTTGTTCTGCTTGAAAGTGAAGAAGCAAGGAGAGACGCAGCGACGGGCTTTAGCACCGAAAGTAGTGTGGTACCAGCAGGTGGCAGCTGCGTTTGGACTGGCTGAATGAGAAGACTGGACATGCGGGGTGGACGACTGAGGTTGGCTCCGAGATGAGGCAGAAACTGTGGACTTCTGGAGAGCGGCTATATCATCGGCCAGCTTGTTGAGCTCGATCTCTAACTGCGAAATGGGAGACGCAGGGGGAGATGAGGGAGTTGAGAGTGCTGAAATAGACGGCTTGGAAAAACCGTGCATCTCCATAAGCCGATCAGCCATCTGAGTAAGTTGCGTGGCCGAAAGAATGCCGAAGGCGGGTGCCAAAATATGCTGCACTTCCGGTGGAAAGTTGTCCATGATCAACACCTGACTTTGTCGTAGATTACGAAGAACGTAGATTGCTGCTCGTAAGGAGTCACCAGTTGTCGAAGTTGTGTCGTCGACAAGATAAAGATTCCCAATCAAAAGTCAGGGAAGACGGTTTGAGTTGGACAAACTTTACTGCCTGAGAAAGTGCGTACACAAGGGCTGTGTGGGCAGTCGCCGCAAGCACGCTCCAAGCCAGCTGTTGTCTGCGTCCGCCCCTGAGGTGTTGTGTTAGCGCGTGTGTGCGCCCATCGTTGTCTCCACGTCGCCAGCCAATCAGAGTGGGGACAGCGTTGATTGGCTTCGAGCACTCGCGCGTCCCAGCAGCGTCTCGACACAGAGTGTGAGGCGGACAGGACGGCAGCGTGACAAAGGCGGAGGGTGAGGAGACGCGAACCGCCACAAGGGATCGAACACCAAAGGTTGTAATGGGAGATGAGTTTACGGCTCGAAGGAAAAAACCATGGTTTTGGCAACGTCGGTCGGCTGGCGTGGGAGGGGTAACACTAATTTGAGCGCCAGTGGCGACTAAAAAGTTCCTGCCACTCGTGTTATCACGGATGTGAAAAGTGCGACCCGTAGAGTTGCCAGAGAGCTCGGCCGCATTTACTCTCCGGCCGAGGAGTTTCCCTGCGTGGACTTAGAGGAGCAGGGTGGGACACAGCGCCGCGCCTTATCGCCATAGTTGACATGATACCAGCATAGGTTTGCGGTCCTGGGGCGAGAGCGGGAACGACGACGGTCACGGACGAAAGAACGTCGAGAGGGACCGGGAGATTGGCGCAGCTGCAAAGAGGCAACAGTCGCTGACAACAGGGCAATCTGTGTCTTAAGTTCAGCCAGGTCAGAAGTGGACACGGTGAGAAGCTGGGAAACCTGAGCGATCCTCGGGGATGACAAACGCTCAACCTCCATCATACGGTCAGTCATCTCCGCTAACTTTGATATATCTAGGTCGTCGGAGCCAGGGGCCAAAATTGTTTGTACCGACGTCAGCAGACGTTCTAAGAATATCTCTTTAAAGAACTTGTCGTCGATTCTCATGTTCCCAACAAGAGAACGCATACGACGCAAGAGTTCCGACGGCTTGCGATCACCCAAGGCTTCCACTTTTACCAGCGCGCGATAACGCTGCCGATCGAAGACTGCTGTCAGGCGAAGAAGTTCAACCTTTAACTTGGTGTAGGGAGCATCAGTCGGGGATCTCTCAGAAACGTTCGCACTTGGGAAAGAATAGTCGGAGGAAGGATCTTGACCAGATTTTAATATTTGTCCGTTTCACGTGTTATCTTGGCGGAGTGAAATGTCGCCTTGATACGGAAAAAATAAAGCTCTGGCGCGTGTTGCCAAAAGTCTGGGAGAGAAGAAACAAGTCCACTAAGTGAAGTAGTGGCATCGTTGGAATTTTTAGAGGTCATGATGGTAGAAACAAGGAAGGCAAACGGACGGTATGCAAATAGAAAGTCAACAAATTAAAGGCATAAGCGCGATTGGACGTGCATCCGTGTTTGATTCAGAAGCTGACCGTCCGTCCTGTGGGCGATGCGGATCCCGGGGTGCTCATCATGATAGGCGTACATCAGCATGGCAAAGAACATAAGACTGAACAGGGGAGGTGCTAGCTCGCATCCCTGCTTCACTCCGTTGGTCACTGCGAATGCCTCTGAGACAGCTCCGTTGTCCGTGACTCGCGCCATCATACCGTCGTGCAGCTGACGAACCATCTGAGTTAATCGCTCCGAACAGCCGAATTTCTGCATGATCTTCCACAATCCTTCACGATTCACCGTTTCGAAGGCTTTCGTCAGGTACACGAAGTTAGAGTACAAGTGGGTTGGCATCTCCTGGCACTTCTCCTGAAGTTGACGGGCCCGAAGATCATGTCCATGGTCCCGCGATGACGACGGAAGTCGCACTGTATTTCCGGCAGAAGGCCCTGCTCCCTGGCAGGGAACCAGGTGTCAGCGAATACCAGGCTGCGAGGGCCATGATTTGTTGATACTACCTTTCCGATCTGCTGACAGAGAAAGCGACACGTGTCCCTTCATTTTGCCAGGCCGGTCACTCCTAAATGTTGAGTAACCAATGAGACGTCGACTGGCATCCACCGCCAATGAAGCACACACTATCTCCTCACATGCTTCAGAGTGTCACGGAACGCTTGAGTAGGCGCTGTGACAGCCTGACTCTCAGTCCTCCAGTCAACCACACCGCAGCACACACACAAACACACGACTGGACAGACTGCTGATGCTGATGATTGAGGATGAGATGGAGTCGTGCAGCTGGCAGTTGTCTGCCACGGGTTTTCGTGAACGCGATTTTGGCCGAATACACACATGCGGTGAATAAATGTGTAAGTGGAATGTGGGCAGTGGTGGCAGGTACGACGGGGGAAGTTCGGTGATCCAGGCACTGGTTCGCCAGACTCTGTGTGATGGATTCGCAAATGACCAACCAGACCGATTTGTGAGGCGAAGGGAGGATCGCAAGTAGGCGGTGTATAGACCGGGTCCTTATAATCGGTGTTGGCGTTGGAGGTGGTGTTGGTGTTTGTTAGTGTGTCACGATTGTTTGTTGTGACAATGGGCGTGTCAGAAGCCACATCAGTTGATGTTGAGGATGATGATGATGATGACGAAGAAGGATAAGAAGAAGATGATGTTAGTTGTGCCTCGGGGCGGGCGATCCAGGTTAGTTGACCTTGTGGGAGGTGCGTGAGGGATGGGAGGAGAGACGAGGGTTGGTGCAGTCCGTGTGCCGCAGTCGAACCGGAGGTGTCCAAAAAGTCCAATTGGCGTCCAGAATGCTCGATGACATCGTGGACATGTTGGAAATGATTGGGTGATGGCGTTGTGAGGCGGCGGCGGAGACGAGGACGACAGTCGATTTTTGCATGTCCCGCGATTGGACTTGGCGGCTGCTGTGATGTGATTGGCTCCGACGATTGTTGAGCCTGTATTCAATGTTCTCTTCCACATTGGTCTGTCCCGGTCGGGGTATTTCCAGTTTGCCAGGTTTATCTGCAGTCGCTTCAAGAGGTGTTGTCATTGTATGCTTTTAGTGCCAAAGAAGAGTCTTTTGAGTAGCCTGTCGTCGTCCATCCGTATTAGTTGGCAGCATTGCAGGTATGCTGATGATCCCTAGCCGGTCCGGTACATCCGTGTCTGGGATCTCGTCCTGCCACCTCAAAATCAATACTTGTCGAAAACGGCTGAGATGGAAATGATTGAGTCTACGTACCTGCCTTATGTACACAGTCCAGGTCACCGCTCCATGTATCAACGTCGACAGGATGACTGCCTTGTGTATTTCTAGGTTCGGGGCTGATGTGAAGCCCGCATAGATTCCAAACTGCATTTTTAGGATTAACTTGCAAAAGCGGCGGGCCACTTCACCGTCGATTTGATGCTGTAGGAGAGGGTGCTGCCCATATACATGAAGTTCTCCGCCACTTGCGGTTGGGTTCCGCTCACGTTGGTCTCAACTCCGGACGAGGACAATGTCTAGTATGCGTCAATGCCACGACCGAGTATGTATCCAAGTGGCCTTGACGATGGGGACCCAGAATTCATCTCCAGGCAGCATGGTCTGCGCCGAAGTGGGCGATGAAATCACCAAGGACAAGTCACCAAGTCGTCGGCTCAGACGCCAGGAGTGCGTGCAGTTCCGCGTAGAATTTGTTTCTCGTCTCGGCGGAACTGTTCATGGGCGGAGCGCGGATACTGACAAGGGTGGTAATTTCTCCACCCCAGAGAGGAAAGCGGAGGCTCGTCAGGCGATCAATTATGCCCCGCGGCAAACAGGGCAGTCGTCCCACGATGTCGTTACAGATGGCGGAGGTGACACCCGCGTCTCGTCGCTTTGCCCTAGGACGACCGCTCCAGAAGAAGGTGAAGCCGGCACCCACCTCCTCCAGTTAACCTTGTTCGGAGAATCGAGTCTCGGTGAGTGCGGCGACGTCACCTTGTAGTGCGCCAGTTCTCGTGCCATAAGCGCCGTCCTCCGGTCCGGTCGGATGACCCCCCGGATTGTCTAGAAGGGAACGAACATTCCAGGCTGCCAGAGTGAGCGGACTCACCCTGCCAGTCTGGGGACAACGAGTGGGGCGGCGCGAATGTGAAGGAGGCGTAGGAGGAGGAGGAGGGTTGAAGCAGGAGGAAGAGTTCGCGGGGGAGGAGGAGAAGAAGGGGAGAGGGAGGAAGGGCATGAGTGCTGTTTCGATTTTGATCTATTTGACAGTGAGTTTCGAGTCTGTGGAAATAATCAACCTACAGACGGTGTGGGTGTCCAGCATTCGTTTAGAACAACAATTCTAACCCATCTCCCTTTGCGGGGATGAGCAGTGCTTTCACTAAATAAGGTTGCGCATATGTCCCAGACGGCTGACGAACTCACTTTAAACCGCGACTTTTGTTCAGTGGAAAAAAGACCAATGTTGGCCTGGGCCTGACTACGGCGAGACCACAATATTTCGACCGTCGCATCCGACGACGTCCTCCGTACGCTCCACAGCAGGGTGAGATCAGCGACAGTGACTTGCGCGTGCTTTAGTTTAAAGAGGTGGAAGACTTGCGCCGAAAGTACCACACTCTTCTCCTCCCCCACCTGCACCAGGCGTCAAGACAGTTTCATGAGAACCGGAGGTGGGGGAGGGCGCAGGCAGATGGTACGGTCGAGCACGCACCTTGGCGTTCCACTCCCCACCCCCTAGTCCAAACAGGGAACAAATGGGTGCTTGAATAACAGCAACAGCTCTATCCCCTCCAATACAGGCAGGACAGAGGTGACCTCATAGCAACGTTCCAGTTGGTAAAAGGACTTAATCTGGATGTCGACTGGGAAACGTTTTTTTGAAATGGCACCCAAGTTCAATCTCAGACTACATGATTACCAGCTTAAAAAGGAACTGTGCCACACAAATCAACGCTCCTCCTTTTTCTCACAGAGGGTCATTCGCCAATGGAAATCTTTGCCGGAATTTGTTGTTAATTCCCCTACCGTGAAGGTGTTCAAGAGGCAACTGGATACGCACCTGCTGAAAGGCAACCCGAACTGCCGAAGCCGTGACGACACACCCGGCTCGGACCCACGCATTGCGAGTGTCATAGAGGCAACTTTAAGAAGGAGACCTTGGAACCCGATTCTAAGTCCATCAGCCAGCCACTCCATACACAAACACGTAATGTCTACTGCGAGATGCAGTTATCCCGTCAGTTGACAACCTTCCAAACCACGGATTTTAGTGCACCGTGATAGCTTCAGATACTTTATAAAGAGGAGGAAAATGCGCTGAGTCGTCGATCTCACTCTCCCTTCACATTCTCAGGCCGCAGCTAATGTCCGACCCCGTCAGTTGACTGGAGCGTGGAATGGGTGCGGTGGCTGACAGGGTCTAGTGAACATGTATATGCGCGCCACATGCACGACCTGGCTCCTCAAACACAAGCACCATGATTACACAAAACTCGCGTTGAGCAGCGTTCATCTGACATGCGTGAGGGTGCCGTGAACACGCTGACAAGGAGTTGTTTCAGTCTGACTCTCCTTGTGCACGGTGGTTGTGGAAGAACGAGATCAAATTTGCATCGTCAAGTAGTTAGACAGATCGCTCACAGTTCTGTATGGCGATGCGGATCCCGAGGTTCTTATCGACGAACAGAAGTTCATGGATGGTGACTGTGGATATACGCGACCGGAAGTGCATCCGTCTGTGGTTGAGGACGTGGCGAGCCGTCCCATAGGCGAGGTGGATCCCGGCGCGTTCGTCACGTTAAGCGTCCATCAACATGGAGGGGAACATAAGACTGCGAATTTGTCCGTGATGCGTGCTATCATGCCATCATGGAGCTGACGCACCCTCTGACTGAATCGTCCCGGACAGCCAAATCACCGCATTATTAACCACATTTCGTCACAATTCACCCTGTCGAAGGCATTCGTTCGATCCACGAAAGTAAAGTGCAGTTGGGTCCGCATCTCCTGACGCCTCTCCTGCAGCTGGTGGGTGGTGAAGATCCTGTACATGGTACCACGATAACGGCGAAAGCCGCACTGACTGTTCCCCAGAAGACCTTAATCCAAGTGATTGTTCAGGCGGTTGAGAAGAACGTGAGCGAATATCTTACCGGCAATGTTCAGCAGGAAGATGCCTCGGTGGTTGTCGCAAAGCTGGCGGTTTCCTATCCGTTTGTATAGGTTTATGATGGTGGCGTCCTTGAAATCCTGCGGGACTTCTCCTTGACGCCGTATATCCTGGAACAGTGCTGTCAGATGCTCCATGATTTGGGGACAATCATGATTAAATACCTCCGCAGAGCTCGCGTCTGATGTGGGCGTTTTCCCGCTGGAGAGCTGCTGCACGGTCCTGATAGTCTCGTGGAGAGATGGTGGGAGGTCAAGGTTGGCTTTGGTCTCCACTTGGGGCGGTCGGGCGATGGCGGTGTCGGAGATGTTGGAAGGGCGATTGAGGACGCCTCTGAATTATTCGGCCCATCGCTGCAGAATTTGTGTCTTTTTTCGATGAGCTTGGTTATTCAGTCGGCGCCGAGGAGAGGTGCAGTACCTTTATTGGGTGGACAGTGGATGGCTTTGATGACGGAGAAGAAGTTCTTCCATTCGATGTGGTCCGCGTACCCTTGGATCCCCTTAGCCTTGCGGGCCGTCAGTGCGTTCTGTATCTCGCACTGCCGCTGTTGCACAAGGCGGCGGCAACGGTAGAATGCTGCTTTGTTTTCGTCGTCTGTGGGGTGGTCGATGTAGGCTTTTTGCAGGCGGTCCTTCTCGGAGAGCAGGTTGTAGGTGGCGGGATACGCGACCGAGGATGGCCAGCGCCCTCGACTGGATTGTGTCCCAGCAGTTCTCCACGGATGCGTTCTCCTCAGCGGCGGCAGCGGTGGCTTCACTGACGATTGGTAAGTTGTCTAGCCGTTGAGCTGGCTCATTGTTGAAATGGGGATGGTGAGCGGGCAAAGACAACAAGGCAATATTCAGCCTACCCGGGGGTCGTTTACTTGGACATCTCCTGTCATGTCCCATTGTCTGCGTCTCGCGACTTCATGCCACCGTGGAGCCGACGCATCATCTGATCTAATCTCTCTCGTTCTCACACTGCCACTTACGCCACCGTTGTTTATTCTGCCCAAAATCAAACCATACGCCTGTACTTCATAGAACGTTGTGCAGTATGCAAGCAGTGCGATTTTGCCGATGTTTGCTTAACTCTGATCGGCAACACGCTCTTCAGCACACTGCGTTTGAATTGCAACCGCTGAAAGACAACAGTTCCACACCACCATCTGGATCACCTATGCCTACATTGAGCTAAGGCAAAGGGCTAGCGTAATTCAGGGCGGCAGTTGCTGTGAGACTGAAGAGGAGATCGAGTAGAGAGTGCGTCATCCTCTTCTTTCACGGGTATCGAAGCCCCAACCTGCTAACACACAACACCAGCACGCCTTTAATCTGCACACACGAAACCCCACCCAGCCAGCTCCCTCCCTCCCTCCGCACCGGATCAGCAGATTTAAGTACAAATCGTTGCACCTAGAGTGGCGTGATGTGCTCGCGTCTGTTACTTGGTTTGTGAAAAATGATGACAGGAACCCTAATGCAATAAGTTCAGCATTCATCAGACGTAATACAGAGCTGCAGGTTTGCAACTAGCTCGCGGGGAATTTATCTGACATATAAGTGATCTGACACAAATGAAGGTATAACCACTGCATATTCTTAAATTGCCTATCCATTAGAACCGAGAGCCCCTTCAGTTTACAGAATGTATTTCCTAAAGTCTCACACATCCACGTTGATTGAATTGTTAAACATCGGTGCCACGGTGAGACTGGAACCCACGACAGCATGTGTTTAACTATGACAAGTAATCCATATCTCCTTATTTTGACTGGCAAGGCGAGCCTATTGCAGCTTGGCCGACTATTTTCGACATTGCCGTTTTAAACTTAAGTACACAGCCGAGTCATTTTGACACGCATATGAAATACTCGGCGCCTCGGTGGGGCATGAACCCACAACAGCAAGGGGAAGCCTTAGTACAGCCAACGCTCTAGCCAACAGATCTAAAAGGCTCCACCGGACGACGCTACATTAGTCGTATCTGTCATAATACCTATGAATTACCTATATGTATAGCGTTGAATACCTATATGAATTACTCGTAGCCATCTGGTGGATTCTAGATTTATTACTTAGGAAATCCTGCCTGGGCAGTAAAATTACTGTGTCAGATTTGGTGGATTCCACAGGTTGCAGTAAGTTGGGCGGGAAACTCGCGTCGTCCGGCGGGGCCTCGTAGGTCAGGTGGTTAGAGCGTTGTCTGTACTGACGCCTCCCCCTTACTGCGTGGGTTCGAAACCCACCGAGGCGCCGAGTTCTTCAAGGTTGGGTAAATATGAATTATTCAATGTCTGCCAAAATATCTAAGAATATATTTCCTAAATACTCACACATCCACCTCGATCGAACTGCAAAAACTCGGTGCCACGGCGGGATTTGAAGCCAAGACAGCAATGGTTTAACTATGTCAAGTAATCCATATCTCCTTATGTTGATTCGCAAGGCGAGCCTATTGCAGCTTCACCGACTATTGTCGATATCGCCGTATTAATCTCAAGTCCACAGACCAGTTATTTTGATACCGATATGAAATACTCGGCGTCTCGATGGGGTCTAAACACACGACAGCATGGGGAAGCCTTAGTTCAGCCAACGCTCTATTAACCTGTGCTAAGAGGCTCCATCGTACGACGCTACAATTATCGTATCTGCCAAACTACCTATGAATTACGTGAGTTTCGTAGCCATCAGGTGGATTATAGATGTTTTACTTTGGAAATCTTGCCTAGACATTTAGCTTACTGTATCAGATTAGGTGGATTCCAAACGTTGTTGTAGATCGAATAGGTAAACTTGGTTTAGATGTGATTAAACTCGCGTCGTCCGGTGGGGCCTCGTATCTCAGGTGGCTAGACCGTTGGATGTACGTAAGCCTCTCTTTGCTGTTGTGGGTTCGAATCCCACCAATTAGGCTTAGGAGCAACTTCGGAGACTGAACCCACTTATTTTTCAGCAGTAAAGCATTCTTGGATATCTGTCGAGGACAAAGTCTACGTATGTCTGAAAGTTGGACCCAATGTTGGCATTCCCTGAATGCACGTTTCCAGTTAACGCCAAACAAACCCGATCTAGCCCGCGTGTTGGTCCAGCGCATCTAATGCCTGACCGATCTCAGGGACACTGCCATTGTTCGGTGACGCACACACGCAACGACTGCGCACGCCACTGACTACCTGCTGCCAAGGTCATCTAGGGGCGCTTCTGCTCGCATTCAGCATTCGGCCATCTGGCGAAATCTGCCAGCTGCGTCATCCATCGAGTGCGATCGATTGTCTCTCGGCAGGCTCGCAGGCCGCCTCACTGTCCAGGGGCCAGCAACTCGAGATGCGCCCCTGATGACTGACTGTCCACCCGGAAAACAAGAAGAATCAGGGCATTCCCACATAGCTCGTGCCGATTCAGTTAATCGTATCTCTGGTTGCAACCAAATCACTAACCAGGGTTAGGTTTGAACATGCGTTTTCTTAAATACCCTTGATATTATTCATGTGAAATCTTTGCTAAGCATAAATCCCGAGACAGTCCAACCTTTTAATCTTTTTTAGAGGAAGAAACGGAGACAGACAGCGTACCTGCCACCAACATCTTCCGTCGACCGACTACCAAGGAGGGTAACGTTTCATGAGATATTGGGTCAAAGTCACTTATGCCGAATTCCCTCAATAGCGAAGGCGGAAAGTAACTCACACAACAGTCTATCGCATTTCGTGGGGTTGGGCTACATTTGCTTATAGGAGTGGGACACTATAAGGACTTGGTGACATCTGTCCTAATTCATAGTGCCAGGTCCGCCGTCCACGCTCTAACTGTCCCTGTAGCCTGTTGCCTCAATAAGTAGTACGTGTGCCATTCATATTAACACACATGCTCCCTGATCTGCGATCTTACTAGCGTTGCTCACTACGTCAGCAAATGGTCATCTCCTTGCTAAACCTACCTCGAACACATAATTAATTTCCTGCAAAGATAAGCTAGGGATTGTTTTATCACTCCACGTGTTGGCCACTTTACACCCTTTCGCAGTTTTTTTTAAAGTAAAAATGATAGGTCATATTTATTAGCCATGGGGACACCTGGCGGTGAGAACATCTCCACTACGTTTAATTCTTCTCTAGTATCATATCCGCTGGCGACAATGATTGCTCCCCAAAGCCATGCATTACTCCCGAAAATGAGCATCTGCCTCGTAAGAAATAACTTGTTCATACATTTCATTCATTGCAGAGGTAAACACATCGTTAACTATCGGTCGCCGTAGGTGTTGGGCACTGCACACCCATTCTTCGTTTTGAAAAAAAAACGAGAAAACAGCTTACACTGCGAGTCGTTTATTTCTTAACATACGAGTCACAGAAGGAACATCAAGAAATACAAAAGTTTACAGGCGAATGCCTGCAGCTCCAGCGATGTTTGCGAGCGTTTTGAGTGATTTCTTCGACGACCAGATCTAAGATGTCAAGTCGCTGCTGACATCAGCTGATCCACGCGGTGTTTTGAAAGTCTCCACCGTGTTGCCTGATCCATACCGGCAGCCTGCAAATTTTAAATAATTCCAGTGAATTTCTTTTTTCATAAATATCAAAATATCATCTAGGGGCACCCATGTCCGCATTCGGTCACATGGCGGAATCTACTTCCAAGGACTGAGAGCGAATCTGCTTTGGCCGCACATCAATCACAAAGCAGGTGTCAGACACTAGAAGCCTCGCAACAGACTAGGTGAACCGCTTAGCATTACAAACTACTGATTCGACGCGGAGGGCAATAGTTGGATAGCGTTTTGCATGTGCAAATTGCAACTCGCGCGTTTGCGTGTTTATTAAGAGGGCAGGAGGATGACGCACATACAAACTGATCTTCACTGCAGTCGCAGAGGGACTGGCGGATGCACGGACGGCGATCGATACCGCGTCATCCTCTTCCCACTTACTTGACGCCCCCTGACACACACAAAAAACACACAACCACACACGCGATAGTTCGACCATCGATTTCGATGATGTCCACCGTGTGCCCCACATCTGCAGCAGCAACAGTGGGAGCAGGGACG
>CACRXP010000600.1:265091-301079 GCA_902702965.1 Spirometra erinaceieuropaei
AAGAGGAGAAGGAGGAGGAGGGGGATGACAACGAGAACGAGGAGGAGTAGTTGGTGGAGGGGGAGGAGGATGGAAGTGGTGGTGCAGAAGAATTCTCAGAGCAATCTGACGGCGGAGAGAAGGAAGAAGAAGCGGGCGGGGGATGAAGTTTTGTGCAGTTTGAGAGACGCAGTTGATCCGAAGATGTCGAACAAGTCCGATTCGAGCCCGGACTGTCCGCTGACATCGAGCACACGTTAGTAGCGGTTGTGCGTCGCAGTTGCGTAATGGGCGAATTTGTGATTTGCGGGCTTAGCGTTTCGCTTTGGCGACAGCGATGCGGATGGATTCGTTGATCGCAGCGCCTGTCTTCACTGTCCTCCTCCAGGTCGGTCGGTAGAGGGTGAGCTTTTCCCAGTTGGTCGGGTTGATTTGCAGGCGCTTCAGGGTGGACTTCAGAGTGTCGATGTATCAATGAATTTGACCATCTTGGCGGCGAGAACCCGTCGCAACGTCTCCGTAGAAGAGTCGTTTGGGTAGTCGCTCGTCGTCCATGCGCACCAGATGGCCGCTCCAGCGCAGCTGCATTTTTCTCCGCACGACGTAGATGCCGAGGATTCCCGTCCGTTCCAGCACATCTGTGTCGGGGATGCGGTCCTGCCAATTCAGCCTCAGGATGCGACGGAGACAACTGAGTTGGAAGTGGTTCAGTCGGTGTGCCTGCTTCGTGTTCACCGTCCAAGTCTCCGCTCCATACAGAAGCGTCGGCAGGATAACGGCCTTGTACATCTTTAGCCTCGTGCTCAGTTGGAGGCCATGACGATTCCAAACTGTGCTTTTGAGGAGACTGAAGGCTTGACTGGCTTTCGAGATCCTGTTGGCGACTTCTTCATCTATCATGGTGTTGCGGAAAAGGGTGCTGTCCAAGTACGGGAAGTCCTCCACCATTTGCAATTGGGTTCCGTTGACGCTGATTTGCGGCGACGCGTTGTGGGCTGTGGCTGAGTGGGGTGGCGGTTGATGCATCACCACCGTCTTCTGCGTGTTGATAACCAGACCGAAGTTCTCGCAGGTGGCGGAGAACAGATCCATGCTTCGTTGCATCTCCTCTTCCGAGGTGGTGTTCAGGGCGCAGTCGTCGGCGAAGAGGAGTTCGTGGACGGTGGCTGTGGATACGCGCGATTGGAAGTTCATGCGCCGGTGATTCAGCAGGTGACCGACCGTCCTGTAGGCGATGCGGATCCCCGGGGTGCTCATCACGATAGGCGTCCATCAGCATGGCAGAGAACATAAGACTGAAGAGGGTAGGTGCCAGCACGCATTCCTTCTTCACACCGTTGGCCACTACGAATGTCTCTGAGACAGATCCGTTGTCCGTGACTCGCGCCATCATACCGTCGTGCAGCTGACGCACCATCTCAATGGATCGCTACGGACAGCCGTAGTTTTGCATGATCACTCATAGTCCTTCACGATTCACCGTGTCGAAGGCTTTCGTCAGTTCCACGTAGGTAGAGGACAGGTGGGTTCGCATCTCCTGGCACTTCTCCTGAAGTTGACGGTCGGCGAAGATCATGTCCGTGGTCACGCGATGACAACGGAGGTCGCATTGGCTTTCCGGTAGGAGGCCCTGTTCCAGATGATAATTCAGACGATTGAGGAGGATGGGAGCGAAGATCTTCCCGGCAATGTTCAGCAAGGAGATGCCGCGTAATTGTCGCAGACTTGGTGATTCCCTTTTAGATTGTAGAGATGCACGATGGTTGCGTCTTTGAAGTCTTGCGGGACTTCGCCTTGACGCCACAGCTCCTGGAAGATCGCATTCAGGTGGTCCATTAGTAGGGGACCTTCGTGCTTGTAGACCTTAGCAGGGATTGCGTCCGATCCGGGTGCTTTCCCGCTGGAGAGCTGCTGCACGGCCCTGATGGTTTCCTGGAGAGATGGCGGGAGGTCGAGGACCACGTTGGTCTCCACTTGCGGCAAACGCTCGATGGCGGCGTTGGAGATAACGGAGGGGCGGTTGAGGATGCCTCGGAAATGCTCGCCCATCGCTGTAGGATTTGCGTCTTCTCAGTCAGGAGAGTGCTGCCGTCGGCGCTGGGGAGAGGAGCAGTGCAGTTCGTCGGCGGACCGTAGACAGATTTGATCGCAGAGAAGAAGTTCTTCCATTCGTTGCGGTCCCCGTAGCCTTGAATCTCATCAGATTTGCGAGCAGTCCAGGCATCCTGCATCCCGCGCAGTCATTGATGAAGCTGGCGGCGTCTGCGGGAGAAAGCAGCTTTGTTGTCATCAGTGGGGTGATCTACGCAGGCTTTGTGTAGGCGGTTCTTCTCAGCTAGCATATTTCTGATGGCGTCGTTGTCGTCGAACCAGTCCTGGCGTTGACGGGGAACGAGACCGAGGACGGCGAGCGTCGTCGCCTGGACCGTGTTTCGTAGTTGACACCAGGGGTTCTCCAAGGAGATGTTCTCTGCAATGGTGGCCTCTTCGTCGGCTGCATCGGTGATGGAAATTTTGTCTAGCCGTTGAGCTTGCTCATTGCTGAAATGGAGATGGTGAGCGGGCAAAGACAACAAGGCAGTATTCAGCTTACCTGGGGTTCGCTTACCTTGTGGTCTCCTGCGAGGTTGTAGGCGAGTACGCATCTTCGAGATGACGAGGCGATTGTCGTTCCACCCATCAGCACCCGCGATCGCCTTTGTCACCAGCACGTCCCGCTGATCTCGCCTCCGGACGAGGACGTAGTCCAGCAGGTGCCACCGACGGGACCGAGGATGCCTCCAGGTGGCCTTCTCTCGCTCCGACAGACCGAAAAAGGCCTTCGTCAGGATGAGGCAGTGTTCTGAGCAGGTGCGGTGCAGCAGCAGACCATTGTCGTTGGAGCCGCGGAGACCGTGGGGACCCAGCACTCCTCTCTAGGCAGTATGGTCTGTGCCGACGCGGGTGTTGAAGTCGCCAAAGGCAATCAACTTGTCCGCCTTCGACACAGTCGCCAAGAGGGCGTGCAGGTCCTCGTAGAATTTGTCTATTGCGGCGGCGTCGGCGCTGGTCATCGGCGGAGCGTAGGCGTTGATGATGGTGGCGAATTTGCCCCCACGCCTGCCTTAGAGGCAGACGGAGGCTCATCAGGCGATCGTTGATTCCCTGCGGCAGACTGGGCAGTCGTCCCACGATGTCGTTCCGGATGTCGAGGACGACACCCGCGTCTCGTCGCTCTGCCCTGGGTCGGCCACTCCAGAAGAAGGTGTAGCCGGCCCTAGCCACCTCCAGTTTGCCTTGTTCGGAGAATCGGGTATCGCTGAGTGCGGCGATGTCCACCTTGTAGCGCGTCAGTTCTCGTGCCACTAGCGCCCTCCTCCGTTCCGGTCGGTTGCTCCTTGGATTGTCTAAAAGGGAATGAACATTCCAGGCTGCCAGAGTGAGCGGACTCACCCTGCCAGTCTGTCGGCGATTTCGTCGGATGCAGGAGCCTTTATGCTTCACAAGTTTAAACCAGAGGCCTGTACTTCATAGAAGTTTGTGCAGTTTTCTAGCAGTGCGTTTTGCCCGGTGTTTACCTAACTCTGATCGACAGCACGCTCTGCAGCAGACTTAATGTAACAAACAGCAGTTGAAAGACAGCGATTCCACACAACCATCTGAATCACCTGTGGCTACATTTTGCTAAGGTGGAGGACTAGCGTAATCCGGGGGTTCAGTGGCTGTGAGGCTGAAGAGAAGATCGAGTAGAGAGTGCGTCATCCTCTTTTTTTACGGGAATCGATGTCCCACCCTGATAGTACGCAACACGAGCGCGCCTGCTATCTGCACATACGAAACCCCACCCAGCCAGCTCCCTCCCTCCCTCCGCATTGGATCAGCAGATTTAAGTACAAATCGTTGCACCTAGAGTGGCGTGATCTGCTCGCATCTGTCACTTGGTTTGTGAATATTGATGACAGGAACCCTAATGCAATGAGTGCAGCATTTGTAATACGTAATACAGAGCTGCAGGTTTGCAACCAGCTTGCGGGGTATTTACCTAACTCGTCAGTGTTGTGCCACACCTGACGGTATTACCACTGTGTAGTCTTGAATTGCCTATCCGCCACAACAGATATCCCCTTCAGTTTACAGAATATATTTCCTAAAGTCTCAGTTATCCACCTCGATCGAACTGTATAACCTCGGTGCCACGGTGTGACTGAAACCCACGACAGCAAGCGTTTTACTATGTCAAGTAATCCATATCTCCTTATTTTGACTGGCAATACGAGCCTATTGCAGCTTGACCGACTGTTGTCGATATTGCCGTATTAAACGCAAGTACACAAACGAGTCATTTTGATACGCATATGAAATACTCGGCGCCTCTATGGTGTATGAACCCACTTCAGCTTTAGGTAGCCTTAGTACCGCCAACGCTCTAGCCAACAGAGCTAAAAGGCTCCACCGGACGACGCTACATTAATCGTATCTGCCATAATAGCTATGAATTTCGTGAAACCCTTAGCCATCTGGTGGATTCTAAATGTATAAATTAGAAAATCCTGCTTAGAATGTCAGCCTACTTTATCAGATTTGGTGGATACCAGACTTTGCAGTAGATCACACGAGTAAACTTGATTAAGATATGATTAAATTCGCGTCGTCCGGTGGGACCTCGTATCTTAGGTGGCTAGAGCGTTGGCCGTACTAAAGCCTCTCTTTGCCGTTGTGGGTTCGAATAGCACCAGTTAGGCTTAGTAGCAACTTCGGAGAATGAAACCACTTATTTTTCAGAAGTAGAGCATTCTTAACGGTGTCATTTTGATGTGATGAGAATCACTCGATAGCTTGGACGAAAATAAAGTTCACTCGAGCTTCCCGATCCCTTTTCGGCTAAGGACAGCAACAGACCGATGTTGTGGACGTACAGAGGGTGACATTTTTATAAGCTGCAATTCCTATGCTATCATGCGGATGAATATAATCATAACGTCCGCATTCTTTTCAGCTTTTCGTAAATCGTTTGACGATTTCCCGAGTAAATATGTTTAAATTGTGACTGTTCTCGATCTAGCCGTTTTTTAATTACTTACATCATCCTTTGTCCTAAAAACTGACTTTGGCGATTCTATGACTTTGGAAACGGGAATTTTTGTTAGAAATGAGGTTTTCCTGGCAGGCTGAAGTCGACATAATGTTGAAATTTGCTGATTGCCCCTTTCCAATTAATGCCAGACAGACGCTCAGACTGTGTCTATATTAAAACAGTGTAGGATGTTAATAAAAACAGTTTGTTTACTTAATGTACATTCCGCTACGACGAATTTTAACGTAGATAAATCCGCTCCTTACGGAGCGCGTCGAATTAATTCTAAAATCCCACTTGGTTTACTGTCGTGGATTATGCATATCTAATTTATGCGAATACATCAACACGGACAGTTGAAAAAATGAAACCATTACGTAGCTTAAGGATTCGCATTGCATGTGATCTTTCAGTGAATTTGCAATTGACTGGACATCTTGCACCTACGTTCGGTGAAACAGTCCTGTAGATTGTCGAATCCGCTTTCGGCCATCTAGTGAAATCTGCCAGCTGCGTCATCCATCGAGCACGATCGATTTTCTCTCGGCAGGCTCGCAGGCCGCCTCACTGTCCAGGGGCCATCAACTCGAGATGCGCCCCTGATGACTGACTGTCCACCCGGTACGCAAGAAGAATCAGGGCCTTCCCACGTAGATAGTGCCGATTCAGTTAATCGTATCTCTGGTTACATCCAAATCACTAACCTGGGTTATATTTGAACATGCGTTTTCTTAAATACCCTTGACATCATTCATGTGAGCTCGTCGTGCTTGGTGAAATCTTTGCTAAGCATAAATCCCGAGACAGTCCAACCTTTTAATCTTTTTAGATGAAGAAAAGGATCAATTTATGCTACGGAGACGGACAGCGTACATGCATCCGACATCTTCCGTCGACCGAATACTGAGTGTAACGTTTCCCTTAATAGAGAAGGCCGATAGCAACTCACACAGCAGTCTATCGCATTTCGCGGGGGTGGGCAAATTTGCTTTTGGAGTGGGACACTATTCAGACTTGGTGACATATGTCCTAATTCATAGTGCCAGGTCCGCCGTCCACTCTCTAACTGCTCCTGTCGCCTCAGTAAGTAGTACGTGTGCCATTCATATTAACACACAAGCTCCCCGATCTGCGATCTTACTAGTGTTGCTCACTCCGTCAGCAAATGGGCATCTCTTTGCCAAACTTACGTCGACCACATCTCTCATTCCTCGCAGAGATATGCTAGAGATTATTTTTCACCCCAAGAGTTGGACAATTTACACCCTTTTGGTGTTTTTTCTAACAAAAAAAATTGGAGGCCATGTTTATTAAACCCGCTAAGGACACCTGGCAGTGAGAACATCTCCACCACTAAATCTAATTCGTCTCCAGTATCATACCCGCTGGCGACAATGATTTCTCTCCATAATCAAGCATTAATCCGGAAAACGAGCATCTCCCTCGTAAAAAATTAACTGGTTCATACATTTCGTTCCCTTCAGAGATAAACACGCCATTAATCGGTTGCCTTAGGTGTTGGGCACCCCACACCCATTCGACGTTTTCAAAAAAACGACAAAACAGCTTACATTGCAAGTCGTTTATTTCTTAACATGTGGGTCAAAGAAGGAACATCAAGAAACGCAGAAGTTTACATGCGAATGCTTGCAGCTCCAGCGATCTTTGCGAGCGTCTCCAGTGGTTTCTTCGACGACCAGCTCCAAGCTGTCAAGTCGTTGTTGACATCAGCTGGCCCGCCTGGTGCTGTGAAAGTCTCCACCGTGTTTCCTGAGCCTGCAAATTGTGAATAATTCCAGTAAAATTCAACTTTCATAAATATCAAAATAGACAAAATTAGCATACGATTTGTACAATACCGCTAGACAAAAAATTATTTTAATAAAACGCAAAGTAGACAAAGTAAGCTTTGAACGCAGTATCTACTGAAGACGCTTTAACCATTCGGCTGCATAATTCTCGTAAAAATCTACTTTAATAAGCAGACTATTTGCACTACAAACGGACTACCATCGGCGCTAACCTCGTTGTGTTTACGAAACGCCAGGCAAAGTCACATTTACACATGGTTGCCATCACTAGGGATGTCTTAATCTTCCTCATAAAAAGGGATTAAGCAGAAAAGGACATGGAATGGCATGAAAGAGAGAGGAGAGTGAAGGAATGCAGTCAGTGTAAAACAAAGAAGGAAGAGGCGTCATTACCGAGAGCAAAGATGGCGTCGTCGGTGGAGGTGAGAAGAGCGAAATAATTGCGGGGTTCCTTCATGCCGGCCAGTTCTGTCCACTGGCCCTGGGGACACCTGGCATCTGGTGGTGTGAACATCTCCACCACGTTTAATCTCTTTCCACCACCATTTCCCCCGGCGACAATGATTTTCCCCCGAAAGTGTGTCGCTGCCAGCCCGCCTCGTGCAGTTCTCATGGGTGCGGCTGGCTGCCAAAAGTCCGACGAGGTCGCCCTCTCTCGCCAGTCTGCTCGCAGGTGGCAGAACTCCACAGAAGCCAGCCCGGAGGAGGAGCCATTCCAGCCGCCAAAAACGAAGATTCGACTGTCGCCGGGCAGGCAGGCAGCCGCCGTGGAGCTCCTCTTCTCTCGCAGATCGGGCAGTTTGAACCACCTGTGTGTGAGGAGGAGGAGGCGACGACTGAGGAGGCAAAACAGGAAGATTTTGCAAGAAAAAAGAAGGAGGCGCCAGGACGAGTGTGCTCTCACCTGTCGCGACTGACTTCATAGACTTCACAAGAGGAAAGGCATCCATCGTTACCCAATCCACCGAAAACGCCGATAAGCGCCTCCCCTCCGGCTTCCGTCAGAACTGCAGCTGCGTGCACGCGACGTCCAACGTCGAGGGACGCCCGTTTGCACCAGCGCCGTTCTGCCACCAGAAACTCCTCGACACTCGTGGAGTAGCTCCCTTGCGCAGTGTTTCCTCCAACCACGAAAATGCTCTCTTCCGTGGGGGTGAGGTGGGATAGAAAAAAGTTTCATAAAATTGAGCGGAAGAAAGTTAAAGTGAAAAGATAAAATAAAAAAAGCGTGCAGTTGACAGAAAGAGGGGGAATATCATCGTCGGACAAATCTCCCAGTTGAGTGACCGCCAGTGACGGACACAGACCACGCAGGTGGAGACACGGTTGGGTAAATTGAAGAGGGAAAACAGCAAACGCGTCGGGGGCAGGCCAGACGAATGGAAAACTCCGAGACCTCAAAACCCCTCAATTACTGCTACTACTACTACAATCCTATGCATTGTGTGGCGATGGCAGCTGTACTGGCAGGAGTCTGTGTGTTTGTTATAATTCCGGCAAAAAGGAGACACCAACTGGCGAAATTAGACAAAAGAGGAAAACAAGGCAGGTGCGCAGAAGAGGAGATGCGTAACTGTCAGGCAACTCACCGCCCACGAGACTGTAGGTGGCGTCTTCACGCTTCTGCATGTCGGCAATCCTCTCTTCCTTTTGCAGCTGCGGATCGAAACGCAGGACAGACCACCTGTCCTGATCTTTGTCCTTTCCAAATACGAAGATCATCTGAGGCGGTCTCCGACGTCGGTTGAAGGGACATGGAGGCTTGTTTTTGTCTGCGTAGGTCATCCACTGCTCCACCTGAGCCATAAAGCGACTTTCATTAGAAAATAAATGACGAACTGGAAGAGCATATACTTACACACAGTTAAAGCCTTCCCGAAACATTGGATGACTATTGAGTAGGCGACTGCGGAATTGGAGAGTCGTCTGACACCAACGAACCTCCTTTAGCATTTCCGGGGCGTGCAATCTCAGTCTCTCATTATCGCACTCTTTATCGCCGGCAGCCACCCAGCTTGAAATCGCCCCAAAAACTGCCTCTTCGGAGTCCACTGACAGATCGTCGTTTTGCAACAAAGTCAGCACGGTGTCAGCTGGTAGACGAATAAAGAGCTCAGTAGAGACGAAATTCGTAAACTGCGCTTGCATCAGATTGATGCAAGTCTCCATCAGTGATCCCATATTCGAAGATCTGGCAAAGTCCCATGTGGTTGCCAGATTTTCTAAATTCACTCTTTACAGCGGACAGTTAAACAGAAAGAACCGGCACTTGCTTACCTATTAGACATGAATTGAACTCCCCAATTCTCCAGATCAGAAAGTTTCATCATTTTCGCAAACATCACTATGGCCATCGCATTCGTTTGGGTCACCTCCAACTGCCCGGTGTACACATACTGGAGGAGTGAATTTGCGAGGCTAGAAAGTGCAAAAGCAAAATCAGAGAAAGGAGGATGACTTTACTTCAGAGGCACCGTCGGCCATTTTAGCACCGAATTATCCTTCCCAAGGGCGCCACTGAGAGCAGCTCGCAATGATGGAATTCGAGCCGCTAGTATGATCCGATGGGCATTGAGAATAGCGCCGTCCTTCACCTAACAAGCATGAACAAATTTCCGTGTAAAGAACGGTAACAGAAAAGACAGCTACCTCTATGACGAGGTCTTTCAATTCCCCCGAAGTGCGAATCTCGTTGAGGGCTGGACAGCTACGAACCAGGGGGACTGCGTCTTCGAATACTTCGACGTCTGCGAGCGCCATCTCGAGTGATAACCGGAACAGGAGCGACGAATGATCGCGAGCGCCATTAGCACTGCCTCTTATAGTGCCAGCACACTTTGAACCCGCCCGCACGCACTCATGACCTTCAGGTCCTGATTGGCCGATTTCAAAGTGCGGATTCGATTGGGCGATAGTCGGCACAGTTATGTGGTGTAATGCGTAGGTGAGAACCCCCGAGTTATTTTTATTGGTCAGGGCTACGTGGGCTAGACACCGCCGATGGCGCACTTTCAAAGCCAAATGGACTGACGTGTAACTTACTAATGAGGACACCGTCTGCGACAAATTCAATTGTTGCCACTGGGTTTTGGTTCGTTCTGTGCTGATAAAGAGAGCTGGTGAAAACCGCATGGTGGCCGGGTGGGCTTTCACGTAGAATAATTTTAAAGACGGTCCTTTGGTAACGTTCGCAAATTAATACCCAAAGAGAATACGTAACGTCAACTACGACATTTGCCTACAGTACGTGACCTATCTCGTGATACCTGATCACGGAAACTGATGTGACACTTTTTGGACGTCTTAAACGTTACGCATTTTGCTTTCTTATTCGGCCTTTTCAAGGAAATGTCCTTTTCTTGTGCAGAAATTGTGTTTGTGCAATTATATCCAGCAAAATATTAACTATTTTTTTTTAGAAAAAATGAGCGTTGCAATATATTCGTGCCATTTAATATGCTAATATCTCTCCTAGATTTAGGCTGTGCATTTGAGCATGTTTCTCATAAAAAGGTGACTAATTTTCTCTCGGGAGTTTTAATAAGGAGAGATTTGCGGACTTGAGAATTTGTTTTATGTCCGATCCTAACCGTGGTAATCAATTTGCTCACACAAAGGTCATTTTAAAAGAACCAAATATTTTAACCATTTTTAAAAGGTCAAATTAACAGGTCAGTGCGACTTGGTGCCCTGAAGTGCAGTAATAACGCAGACAGGGATTCCTTCGTTTAAATGGGCTGAAATTGTTTTGCCGTCTAGAGGATTTAACGTTATGTCACAGAAATGACCACTACCAAATGGCCATTTCCAGTCTTGAAGATAAGAAACATTCCTCGAAGAACGGAGTCTAAACTCGAGCAAAAACAATGAAAATGGCCGCAATATATAAAGATATAGTCTTGCGTTTACGGTAGAAAAATATCAGGATGGTTTAGAAAGGTGAAAGAAACGGCCAAAATTGTCATATTTTTTTCTTGGCCTCACCGTGCAGAAGTGCAAAGTACACAGAGATCCGTCAACGGAGTGCAGTAAGAAAGCACTTCCTAAAGAGGTAACTTAGTAGAGAGGGTTTTCAAATTGTGATTGTGTATTTGTTTAAAGTAAATGAGATGGGGTTCAACAAGAGAAGCTGGATTTTGCTTGATTTCACCGATGGGGACGTCCTAGGAACAAAAGTTTTCATAAGGTGGCATGCCACGAGACCGGTCGGTGCCTAATAAATTTAAATAGAACTGACAGGCGTGATCGTAAACGTGCCATTTTGAGTTTATGGAGATAAATATTCTTCCGTTAAATTAATTTACACTTCTCTTTCGTTTTGGATAACGTTGAGTTTCAAATCGTCCTCGAAATGTTGCTGAATACTTAGTGATCTTCGGTGTTTTCATCCGATCGTCCATAAAGACAGATTCTGAATTGCCTGTCTGTTGAGAACTTAAAAATAAGATTATTCTTGAAGGCATTTACCGAATTAGTGAGTGTTCGGGCGCTCCTTTTCACGAAGATGGTCGTTTGGGTCACATTTGAAGACTCATTCAAACATACAACTTCATTTTCGAGAAATATTTCTGTCCACAACGAAAGTCAGCAACGAATACGCCTTCGATCAATGAAAAAACTTTCGGTAGTAAGTTACCTCTTTAAGAAGTGCTTTATTACTGCACTCCGTTGATGAAATTGATAAAACCTCTGGTTTTCTTAAAATAACCTTTGTGATAGCAGGTGGATCAACATGGCTATCATCGAATTTAAAATAGTGTATAGTCCGGCCAAACCTGTTTATCAAAACTCTCATGGGCAAATTAATATCCTTTCAAAGAAAAAGCCGCTCAGATGCGTAACCGGAGTCTAAGACACGTATTAGTATAGGAAATTACACGAATATCATCCAACGTCCATTTTCGCTAACATTTACATATATTTTACTTGATATAATTACGTAAGCACAAGTTCTGCACAATAAAAGGACATTTTGTTGAAGGATGTGGAAGAACGAACAAAATGCTCAACGTTAAAGGCGTCCTGGAATTCTCTCATCAGTTTCCATTTTCAGATTTCATGAGATAGGTCACGTACTGTAATATGTTTAAGATTACGCCGATCACCGATTGGCCTGTCAGCATGTGACGTTATGTAAATTTTTGTTCTTAAGACGCCTTCATCGGCGAAGCCAAGGAAAATCTAGTTTCTCCTGTTGAACGGCATCTCAATCAGTCCAAGTAAGTCAAAAATACCGCGAAATCTCCGCAAACTGTTTTCGAATCTATACTCCGACTGAAGGCTGTTGACAAACCGTCATACATGAGATTACACTAACTCTTACACGATACTTAAATGCGGACTTCACAGAAAACACTCTGTTTAGTCGTTATGTTATTTGTACATTGATATTTACTCCGTCATGATGGATAAGCAGACACCTTTTACGTCTGAAAACAAAACTTACTAAATTACAGCCATTTTTGACGTTTTCAGGATTTTGTGCTTTTCTAAAAAAATGGGCAGACTCAGGTACACGGTGAATCAGTTGTCAGCGATAAATTGCCTGTGAATTGATTGTAAATCTGTAGTCCTGTATTACGTCAAAACGCATGTTGCTCTCATTGCATTAAGGTTAAGTGCGTTGTATTCACAAACCGAGAGTCAACCACGAACAGTTTCACGCCAGTCTAGGTACACCGCTTAGCAGTAAAAAGTACTCATCTGGTGCGGACGAAGACGGATGCGCGGGGTTTCGCATGTCCATGCGAAAAAACCAGCAAATAAAATGGCTCAGGTAGAATAACTTGAATGACAGTTCTTTGAGTAAAGTACGCAAATAAATATTCAAAGGGCATGTGTACGTGAACTATGGCATTTGGCCAACACGACTATACCTCCTACACTGGAGACCAGTCAGTCTTAGTCCTGAGACCAATCCTATCCTCAAAAAACACAACCTATCAGAAGTTCCTGTAAACACGGCATTCTGACAGGATAGTGCGTATATTGCAGCCAACATTCAGGAGATATCTTTAGGGACCAGGGTTTGTCCAGTACTAACACGATTGCAGGAATTCTAATAAGCAGAGATTTCAGACGACAGTCGTCCAGTCAGAGGTATCCGTAAACAAATAGTATGGAGTGCTGCTGTGAGGCCATAGAGCAGACTGCATTTGTTTGCCCTACCTTCAATACTACAGAAAACTTAAACATTTAACTAGTTTGGAGCTCGAAGTTCGGCTCGATGGCCGACCTTTCCTGAAGACTCCAACGTTAAGAGCGCAGCAAACGACAATCTCGGCGACTTCAATGGATGACTTCTTTGTCAAAATGACAGACGATTCAGTGCTGACTGGACGACAGTCATGACAAAATGATTGAGATTATACTGGTGGCAGACTTGCGCAGCATTTACCTCCACGCGTGGCACGACGTTACCCGTAAATTGGTTGCAAACCTGCAGTTCTGCATTATGTCATGGCGAATGATGCTCTCACTAGATTAGGGTTAGACGCATCGATCACAAACAAAATGCCAGTCACGAGCAGTCCCACGCAAGCCCAGGTGCATCGCTTGGCAGTAAAAACTACTCATCTGGTGCGGAGGGAGGGAGTTGGTGGCTGGGTGGGGTTTCACGTGCGTGCAGACTGGAGTCGCACTCGAGTTGCGTGTGTAGCATAGGGGCATCCACCCAGTGACAAGAGGATGACACACTCTCAGCACGGTCTTCACTGCAGGCTCGCAGCGGCTGGTGCTACGAATTAGACCAGTTCTTCCCTCAAGCTTCATGTAAGCATAGGTGATTCCGATGGTGGATGTATGGAGTTGAGGGCTTTCTGTGGCTGTACGTCACACACCGTCGACTGTTGTAAACTGTGTCGTCGATCAGAATTAGGCAAACGCAGTTTAGAAACCCACAGGTTGAAAATTGCAACGAATTCTTCCACGCATGGAATTAGGGTTTGTTCTTGGGCAGGATTAACATCATTTAGACATGTATCATGGCAGGAGTTCGCGAATTGAGGCAGGGATTCGAGTTCTGGTTTTCAAATCCACATCGTACACATAGCTACCTACTACATCGTCTTCAGTGGGCCTTGTTTGGTGTATTCTGTAAGATCTACATGACGTCATGCCCCGGGTTGACTGGCCCATTCATACCACCGCATTTTCTGACTACCTTCAGTTGCTAACAGATGCACCGAGTCCCAGGAAGCAGTCCTGAAGATGGAGATACGATCGGCCAAACAAGCGTTTTATTGGCCTGGCATTTCACATTCCTGCTCGGACCCATCATCAGAGACAATAGTCAAATCACCCAAGAGTCCAAACGGATGACGAAATCCGGCAGTCAGCCACTCGGCAGCGTGCGATAAGCGTGGGGGGCCGATAATCTTGACGCGTAGTAACGGCATGGCACCTGCATATTTCAACACCTGGCCAGTCCAGCTGTGATGCGCTCGGGAGCTGACAACTGTGATAGGCATGTAGCGGCCTAGCAACTGCATCCTATAGATTTTACAACACCTGGGCAACCCACTACCCTTACCTGACTCTGTCTCTCGTGATGGATTCGAGTGGGAATCAGAAACGTCGGGCTAATAAAACTCCTGTTCCAGCGATCCTGTCTCCCTCTTTACGACTTCTTCCTGGAACTCGCCACTTCGCTTCTATTAGCAAATAGCAGATACGTGTGCAGTATGTGTAGAATGCAGTCGCCATGCTATTGCGTGAATATGAGAATTCAGGACTCACTCCTTTATCCGAAACTGATGCACAGGGTGTGATGTTTGGATGTTGGTATGATGGCTGCTCGATCATCTGGCCCACCGACCTTGGCGTTGGGAACAGCGTTCACCTGAGCGCTCCCCGCGTGACTAATTACTCCACCTAGACGCGAACTCTCAGCACCCAATATGGATGGGGAAGGTCATTGCACTTTTTAATAGACGGGGGCGGGCGGCAGTGAACCATGATTTAAACAGCTAGCAGCTCACGTATTTTTCACTCCTCGCGAGAATCTGGGCCTCATTGAACTTCAACTTGTAGCCAGGTTTCGTCGAATGGCCCGCGGCGACATAAGAGTTGGCATCATTTCTCCGCACTGCTGCCGTATGTTCGGCCATTTCAGTTCAGAGCAGTTTTCAGGTTTGTCCGACGTAATTTTTTTGTTCGCAACTGTGCCAGATCCGATAAACGGCCTCAGAAGATTTTTTCTACCGTGGTTGGGGTCTTTCGGTTGTTGTATCTGACGCTCGTTACGTAGCACGTCCAAACCATGGCGTTCACAGATTACCTCCATTATGAACTTTCGCTGTGACAAATTACGTGCCAAACGGTCGCTAGGAGTCTTCTCCAACCGATGCGCGCGTTTAGAATTGGATTTCAAATTTTGGTCCTCCGACGGGGGTTCATATTTTTCTACATTTTGAAACATTGGAAGCTCCTGCAGCCAACCCGAATTAAAAATCTACTTCAAGATGGCAATATTCGCATCGTCCACAAACAACCACACGACTTTCGCAGAACGTGGACGTCGACCACTACCAGTTGCTACATATGTAGAAGCCCAGAGAGTAGAAAGCAGATGATTACCGCCGAACAAGCAGGTGAGTGATAATAAGACTCAGGCAACTGAAATCACATCAAAAGAAGAAGAAATGAGGCCGCAATGGACTAATGATTGAAGAGGGAACGACATAAATCGGACGGCTTCGTCGTACTCGAGGAAAATAACTATCTAAGGTGGAAAGGCAGAGCTTGTCTGAGCAATCGACAGAAACCACAAGCGACCGAGTAGAAGCAGTCGCGGCGCGTGCGAATATCCTCTCTATCGACATAAACGATAGGGGCAGTACTGCCACAAACACAACGCGGTTAGTTCAAGAAAAGGTCCCCAAGGGGGAAGACAACCTAAACATCGTCATGTAGGTTCGCCAGAAACTCCCAGATCACCATCATCACGAAACAAAGACAGGCCACTCCGAGAACAGTGCTTCAGGGGCTTCAGGAGGCACACGCAGACACACCTGAAGAACGCGTTCTGGCAGATCTCGGCCTGTTCTAAGGTCCTCTGAATACAATGCTTCAACCCAACTAAGAAGTTTCGGTACCGAAAGCCTTCAAGCTCGGAAGACGCACTACTGAACCCTCCATCTCACGGCATCCTAGGCCCCTCAAAATTGTTCTGAGTTACAAAGAGCATGTCCATCTCATCCTTTCAAGGCGTTTTCAATTAAAATATTCCAACCAAGTAGTTTTGCAGCCGGAATGCGCATAACCGGAACGGCTAAAACGCCAGCAATTAGTCCAGGATCTCAGGCTACGACAGGGAAGTGGCGAAGAAAACTTGGACTGATATGAATTAGAAGCGATCGTTGGAACAAAGGCTTATTGGACTGACATTTCGGATTCTCGCTCGAACCTATCATCAGAGACAGTGACAGAAACGGGTCACTGTCACTGTCTCTGATGATGGGTTCGAGCGAGAATCCGAAACGTCAGGCGAATAAAGCTCTTGTTCCAACGATCGCTTCTACTTCTTATGAGATTTTGCAGATGAAGATCCTGCTTAACCAATTTACTCTACTGTCTAGAGCGGTGGACGCCTAGCGATTGATGGGGGAATCGTGGTGCATGTGGCCGGCATAGACTTGCGGAAGGCCTTCGATAATGTGCCACACCAACGTTTCCTAAGGAAGCTCAGCCGCATAATGGTAAGAGGCAGCTTTGAAGTGGATCGAAAACTTCTTGATTGATCGATCTCATATTGTCCGTCTTGGCGACTAGCAATCGGCGGGGCTAGCGGCGTACTTCAGAGCTCCGTTCATGGTCCTATCCTCTTCCTCATGCATATATACTGATGACTGCATCCGTAGACTGGACTGCCACATTGCCATGTTTCCTGACCACATAAAGCTTTGGAATTTCATCCGCAACGGGGACGATGGAGCAAATCTACAGACAAACTTGAATGGACTCGAGCAATGGTCGAATCACTGCCTCTTCTCGTTCAATGTTGCCAAATGCAATATTCTGCGAATTAACAGATACATCTCTACGGACCGAAGGAATTACTTTCTAAATCACACACCGCTTCCAAAGTTATAGGTTCAGAAGGATCCAGGTGTGTGTGGATAACATCCTCAATAAATCCATTATTCCACCGCTTGATAGTAGCGAAATCCAGTGTCCAGCATTTTCAAAGTTCGACGAAGAGTGTTTTGGTAACGTCTTCGGAATATTTGTACAGACACAGTTGGAGACCCTGGTCTGCCAAAGACCGTGCCACATTCGAAAAAGTCCAACGATTGGCGACCAAATGTGTCAGAGATCAAAAACCTAATTTACGAAACTCTACTGTCCAATCTTGACCTATTTCCCCTGGACTACCACCAAGTACGTGGTGACTAAATTCGAATGTTTCGCATGCTGCGGGGTCGGTATTGTTGTCACGCATCCAGCGAATTCTTTGAGTCGGCCACAACTACTAGCTTGAGAGGCAACCCTCTCAAACTAAGTGGACGCAAGTAAATTCTTCTTCGGCCACAGGGTGATTAAGACATGGAAAGCTCTGTCTTTCGGTGTCGTCATGTCCTCACCCGTGGACTCATTTACGAGGAAGCTCTACCAGTGCAGGGATATCTACCACCACGTCATCAGAAACCAACAAATTTTTCCCTTGCACTACCCGAACGTTTTACGTTGCAATGCATGCTACGTCCTACATTTAAGTAGCATCATTTTATGACCTCGCCGTTAAATGCCTCCACCAACCGTCCACATGCGAACCAGTGAATCCTGACCGAAGCATCGTCGTTTGTTGTCAGTTTCCGCACCATGCCAGTGCTCACCACAGCGTAAATGCTGTTAGGTTTGAGGTCTTGCTTGGCCTACTTCTCATCAGCAATACGAAGTGCTCTGCCATGTCTTCCCTGCGTTTTGTTTCCTACCGCATTTACCTAATTGGTGCATCTAGCCCATTTGCAACAGCAGATTCTTTGCTGTGTGGTCCATTACATCTTTCGGTCCCCTATTTCTCTACCACGTTTTTGTTCTCCATGCATTATGCCTAACTTACTTCTTTTATGCCGAACTAGCATGGTTTTCTTGGATCATGTCGGTTTGGATTAGTTGTATTACTTCTGGCTTAAGTGTCGGTTTTCCTTGGCTTAGCAGTTAGGACTACCACATGGAGGCTTCACGGTCTCCTGTCGTATTGTCGCTCCTATATTCGTTATCTGATTACTATGCAGCTCTTAGGTTTTTTGAATTACCCATCGAACACTGTTGACTCGTGTTTGGCGGCTTCTTTGTAGTCCCCACCGTCGTTCTCAATGCACATTCTGTCTCTGGCTGGCCGTACTTATCATTCGCCAAGACACCTAGGCTACGATCCTTCTCACCTTATAGGGAAATTTTTGGTAAAAAAATCACTTATCAGCGATAAGACGGTTCGATTGAAATGACTTTATGCGTAGTTGGGAGCAGTCCTCGGCCCGCACTATGCGACCCACCAGTTACTGCATGCGAAGAAGTAGGGGGTACATAACCAATGTTTTACTCGACAGACTTGGTGCGGTTTGGGGGTCTTACAGTTCGTCTAAACAGCGGTACACAGTGTCGACATTGCTGGCAGGCCAAGGTCCCAAAAATGTCCTCAGTGATTTACGGCTCTGACGCATTCATTTAACAAAGCAGTTCAGTTTGAATAACTTAATGCACAGGAAGTTACTTACATGTGGGGAAATTCCGTTGTGTGCAGAGTTCATCCACTGGATTGTTGATGCAGAGGGAACATTTGAGCGATACGAGACAGAAAGATTTCCCATACTTCATTCAGGCTAGCTGTGTTCAGCCCAAACCATTCGCCATTGTGGGTAGATTACGCCGCGATTGCTTGCTTTTGCCTTTTGGAAGGAAAAAAAGATAACGGCATTTATTATCCAGTTTGTCGCTACTGGCTCTAACATAGTTTCATCAGTTTGCATGTATCTATTGACTCATATGCATGTAAATATACATATCAAGGTAATAATTTCAGGTATTATTCGGTGCAGGACATGGAGTTAACTTCCCTGGACATGACTTTTTAGGGTCAGAACCGAAAGTTCAACAGACATTTAAGTCGAAGACAATCAATCATTGTGGAATAATCATGTAGTGCCCACCCTATAAACAAGTAGCACTATAAGTAGTATAATTTCAACGAGACGAACGAAAAACTCAAGATGAAACACCTTATTGATCTACTAAAGTGCTGCTTGAAGATCTTCTCTGCCTTCAATGGAGCTGTTTACGAACAAGTTAAAGCTACAGCAATGGGGTTGCCGTTATCCAGCTTGATCGTTGAGACAGTGTTACAGCGTTGGCTTTTGACCGCTATTGACCACGACAGGGTGTGCGGTATGTTGATGACACATTTGTTATCACCAATCCGGACAGCATTAGGGAAGTCACGCAATATCTAAACCTGATCATCCCAGATATCCAGGTCACGATGGGGGAAGAAGATTGCTAGTTGCCGTTTCTAGACACAGTAGTTCAGAGAAAAGGCGATAGGAAGCTAAAAATAACAGTTTGCAGGAAGACGACGAATACCTCTCGTATTCTAAATTTTCTTAACAATAACCCCCCCTTCCACGCAACCCCAGCTGCGTGACAACATTCCACTGCCGTGTAGAAACCCATTACACTGAGCCATCACACAAGAAGTCATAGGTCCAGTTCCTGCTGTGGAAACTCTTCACAGCGAACGACTACCCTCGGAAATTCGTCGAAAAGTGCAGGCGAGAAACTCGGGGGAGAAAACAGAATGGGCAACCAAAACCGAAACGCTGGCGCGCAGTGCCGTACATAACCGGTGTATCAGAAGAATTCACTAGACGAATGAGCGAAGTTGAGATTGGCGTCGCTCACAGACCTGAAGCAACGATACGCCGGCAACTCATGCACTCCAAGGACCCCATTCCCACCAGTCGGAAATCGGGGGTCATTTACCGCATAGACTGCAATTGTGGTCAAACCAATTATGTTGGTGAGACGCGCAAGCAGGTTCGAAAGAGACTGCACAGGCGCGGGTTGGCTATGAGAGGAAAGGATAAACTCTCCTCGGCAGCCGTCCAGGCCTCCTCGCCAGGCCACGACTATGACTTTGGGCGCGCCTGCTGCAGGAAGCCTGGCACTCAACTGAGTACTCCATCAATCGACATATCCATCTGTCAATAACTTATCAAGAACTGCGTGAACAAATCAGTAGCGCGGTTGAAGGCCATCCCCGGCAGAGATAAGCTAAATATGCAATGAGTTATACGGTCTTTTCTGTTATTTCCCGATAAGCTAACACAAGAGTTCGAAACGTCGAAGAAATAAACAATTGGTCCCGCGATCGCCTTCCCGTCTACTTTTTTTTCTTCTTCTTCTTCTAGTCGAAAGACAATTAAAAAAGTACCACATACACGTAGCTCACCAGCAAGCAACTACCTTATGCACACAGCTTGTACACCCTAAGAACAGGTTTAGCTACCTTGAAAGAAAGGGTGTTGTCTACAAAATCCCATGTTCTAGTTCTGATGCCGTCTATTATGGTCAAACTGGGAAATCTGTCCCAACCCCTATACATGAACATCAGTTAGCAGTAAACAGAAGCGACCATCTATCTCAGGTGGTCATGCACACACTAGACACTTGGCACAAACTTGCATGGGAAAACACTCGCACTGTTGGCGCCTGCCCAATAAGCAAAGGCCGCGAATTCCTGGAGGCAATGCACTCAGATGAGGCATGCATCAACCGGCATATCGATCTAGATGCCACATACAAAATCGTTAAGGACAGATTCAAACTGACTCATCCGAATCCCGAGAAGATGACCTTAACAATCATAGAATCCTTTTGTCAGACTCGGTCTAGAAGTTAATTATTTTTGCACAACGCTGTCTGAAGACGAGCTGGGGAACCAGTCTCAAAAATTTGCATAATGAAGTTTACTATTTCCCAAAGAATTCCATCTTCCTAATGTATATGTAAACACGTGGCCATTTCTGGCTTATTGACCGCAGTCAATCCGAGGCGTGCAACACCTGGCATTCGATCCCGCGACCGCGGGGGAAAGAGGTCACACGAGAGCGCCAGCAATCGCCCACGGGGAGACCAAAGACAATCCTCAGCCAGAAGGCAGGTCAGAGTTTGTGCGTAAGGCATGTCTGTGACACGGGACAGGCGGCGAGACAGAACAGTTCTAGACTAGCATGAATTGACACCCCCATTACTCTGATAATGGAAATCAGGAAGTTTCCCATGCGTCAACACAAGCACAGTGAAATCCGAAAAATCGCCCCTTATTCGCTCATTGCGGCTTTTGAATTTCTTCAGAAGTCGGTACAAACACATCGTGGAATATTCCACGATGTCATGGACTCAGATTTCTCTGACATCCAGTCTACAATGGAGGCAGAAATCAACAACCAACAGCCGTTCTTTGACGTCCTCCTGCATCCAAAATCCAACGGACACCTAAAAACGATGGTCTATAGGAAGGTTTCTAATACACGCTAAACCCCTAGCTACCAAAGTATGCACCTCTTAAGCCGCAAACGCAACGGAATGCGAACACTCTGCAGAGGGGCAGAGACACTACAACGAGCCGCAGAACAAAAGCCGGAACTACGTTACTTCCAGCGCGTCTTCAAGGCCAACGGGTGTCCTCGCCAGTTCATCGGACGCGGCTGGCAGGCCGGCCAAAAATATGCAAGCGTCTCCATGCATCCACGGTGTTTCTGGTGCAGTCTTCAGTCTGATAAGACTGTTGAGGATCGGCATCGTCTTTCCTTGTCACCGGGGCTCCGAATGGACTGTGCGTAGCGTAACTAGTCCTCGTCTTGCTTGAGCACGTTACACCTGTCCTAGTAGCGGGAGAATTCTTGTAGGGTCGACGGCGCCAACGTGTCCCCTATTGGTTTTCAACACCTGTTTAGTGATTAGTTTCCGCCACTGTCGTAGATTATTCCTGGCTCACTTTAATGGTGTTGGTTATAAGGGATAAAAATGGGTGGATTTACGCGAATTTCCAATTTTGTCAGCGCTTTAGTTATTGTAGGGGTGAAGGTTGGTAGCTAACATAGGGTTAGTGGCAGGGGTAGGGTTAGATATGTTACTGGAAGGGTAAGGTATAGGCTTTGGTAACTGATGGGTTTGTGATGGAAATGCATTATCACCTATTCCCTGACCTTAGTTATTTCCCTTGATTTGATATAAACGTGTTTTAGGAACGGAGGAACTAATACTGGAGTGGGTTATAAAAGACGAAGCCTAATGCACTTCCTGTTTTCCGAAGTATGCACTGTTGGCTTTTCTGAATTGTTTGCTCGTGTGTTATTTATCTTCGCTTGAACACTTCCGTGTCTCGTTACATTCCCGATTTCCGTCTTCAAAAATATCCTTCTGGTAAAGATACCTTCTGTTTTGGTATGGTGCCTTGTCCGCTTGCTCGCTTCAAATCTGTTGGCTGCGGTTTTCAACATGACTCACCAGCAACCATCTTCGGAACCAACCCGCCAGCTTTGTCGGGTCCGTCTGTCAGTTCCGGAGAGAAGGCAGTCGTCCCCGTTCACGCTTCCATTGTTGACGTCCGGTGATAATCCTGATATCTGGCACTCTTCAGCGAATATCCACTTGGCCTCAATCACCGCCTATGACCGCGCCCAATATATCGTTCACCATTTGTCCATGAAGGTGCTGACCAAGGCTTCTGCTTTCGGAGTGCTGTTTTGCGCCGATGACGAGTCACTTCTTGCGTCCCTCCGCCGCCTCTTTGCGCTCCCAAAGCCCCATGTGCACGTTTACGGCAATTTTCGTCCCGTCTGAAGCTCCCTCGTGAGAGTGCTAGGGATTACGTGAGGAAACTTCGTCCCCCTATTCTCGCAGCTATCCCCGACCAACATTTAACTGTAACTGATGTCGTTCTGATCAAGAATTTCCGCGTTGGGTTGTAAGATAATAACCTTCGGTGGAAGTGATTAAAGAAGACCAAACTTTTGTCGGAATCCCTTCTGACCCGTGTACAGGAGTACGAGGAACGCTATGGGTCATCGGTCTCCAACCCCTGTTGCTCAGCCTCAGTCCTCCGGCAACAGCAGACTCGGTTTTTTGGCGACGTAGACGTACCGAAATTTCACTCGTCCGCGCCCAGGCCGTCAGAATGAAGTGGCTGAAGTTTCGAGTGAGACCTATCCAGTCCCTACAGTAACATCAAGTCAGTCTGACTGTTCTGCACCCATTCTTTACGGAGGACGTTTAGCGTTTCTTGTAGATACAGGGGCCTTCTGCTCCCTGCTAAACCCTAAGGGGTTCTCGCACGCCTGGTTTCAACAAACCAAGATCTCACACAAGCACCCCCTCCCTCTCTTTTCCGTACTAATTCGACGTACCTTTCTTCTTGAGTTCATCGGAATTTATCCATCCTCTTTGCGTTTATCCTGATATTCAGTCGCATAGTATTTTTTTAGAGCTGATTTTCTGCATACTCATAATTTCTGCATCGATTTTGTCACTGGCCATCCAAGTCTAAGACGGCAACCCTCCCCTTTTACTTTCTCCATAGCTTTCATAATCAGCTAGTCTGTGATTCAAGCGGTTCCAACCTTCCCCAGCATTCTGTCCTCATACGCTTGGTCCCTAACCCCCTTTCCCCCCCCCCCCAACCTCCCACTTGGAAAGGTGACTGCCTTTCACATTCTTACCTCTCAGAATTCTGCTGCTTTCGCATGGGAGGTAGTCTTCACGCTTGATCTATAGTCCGACTACTAGCAGATCGAAATGGTCCCCGGGGACAGGTGTAAGACTGCATTTTCCATTTCCTCTGAGCTATAAGACTTTAAAACCATGACATTTGGATTGGCTAACGCACCTGCGACCTTTTGCCGTCTGATGGCCTCGGTTTTACGGGACTTGTGTCCTACCTGGACCTGAACGATGTTATCGTAAATGAGTCATCGGTCGAGTCATACCACGTTCATCTTCGAACCATTTTCATCCGTAATCAGGCCAAGGGCCCTAAACTGTACCCAGTCAAGTGCTGTTTCTTGCCGACATCTGTCGCATTTGTGGCTTACATTGTCTCAACTGATGGGATTAAGACAGATCCCATGAAGACTGGGCGGATTCGACACCGGTCACAACCTACGTCCGTTTGCGAGTTCCGTGGGTTTTTAGGGTTCGCATCTCATTATAGCAGCCCTATCGAAGATTTCGCACACACAGCCGTCCCACTGAATGGCCTTACGAACAAACGCACCACTTTGCGATGGTCGGACGAGTGCGAGAGATCCTGGCCGTCGCGGAGTTTGTCAAGAAGTTTCACCACCACCTAGCCGGCAAACGGTTCATATTACGCACCGATTACCAGGTACTGAGGTGGTTAGAGAACATCAAGAATGCGACTGGTCAATTCGCGCGATGGCAGACAGACCTTTTAGAGTATTCATACACTGTCGCCCATCGTGCCGGTAAGAAACATAAGAATGCTGACGATCAGCTCCGGCCGGATTTTGCATTCAATCTCATCAAACAGACAAACGCCTGTATGTCGGAATTACTCAGGCTAAATTGACATTCCTATATACTTATTCGCAAATTATCGTCTTCAATTTCGATGAAGTCAAGGTGGTAGATTTACAACGAATCTCCAACGTCATTGCTATAACAGAATCTGCCTTGATAAAGATGAAGAAGAGGAAAGCTCAAGACCTGGAATTTCTGCTAGTTTTCAGACCTCCAAATCGTCCGAACGCAGCTGATGAGTCGTTGGTTCACTTAGCCGAGGAAGAAGCTAGGCACCAAGAAGTTCTTACTGCGGAGGATTTCAACGCACCTACGATAGAGTGGGAAACCGTGGGCCAACTTCCATCAGAAATAAGTTAATGGGCGTCATACTTGACCTGCCTCTGGCGCAGTATGTGAAGTCAACAACAAAATTTAGAGAAAACCAGAGAGCGAATGGCCTGTACTTGGTTCGCACTGAAGACTTCTCTAAAATTTACGAAGAATACTCCAGTGCGCCTCTCGGATAGAGTGACCATATTACGCTACTATGTATTCACTCACACTTCTGTCAACGCCAGAGGAGAAGCGGTGATCAGCCTAATATATGGAAGGTGGATTTTGACACGATGAAGAACGAATCAGAGATCGCAAGCGCCGTCACTACGGCATATTCGATCGGTTGATTCTGCGCTTAAAATTTGTGAGAGTTTTTCCCAATGCGAAGGAAACGATAACTAGGTCTCTTGAATAAAGGACAATTCTCCAGAATTTTCACATTCCTGGGTGATTTATTCCAAGGGGAAATTGCGTTCACAGAAAAGGACGGACGATATTTGACGGCATAGCAAAAGAGAGCTGGCAGGTATCACAAGACGGAGCCATTCTCTAACTCCTGACTCTGCCCTTCTCACAGATGACTTCGCATTTTACCGTCAAGACCACACGACTAGGCGTGGGGTGGTTGTCTTCTTTATCTTAAATCCTACCTAAAGCACACTCCCTATTACTTGGATGTTTCCTCATTCACTGGAAACTTCTGCTTTGCATCTTTTATTCTCTCGCCGCAAAGAAAGGCACTTATTGGCTGTATCTAAAATCCTCCAAATTCTTTAGCCAGTGATTATTCACAACTTTGTGAAATCTTTAAACTAGTTTCGGAAGTTGCTTTTGATGTAAAAATAATCACTGGGGATTTTAACCTTCCTGAAATAGACTGGGTTTCCAATAGCTGTCCACCTGGATTCCAGCCCTTTCTAGATATTGTCAATTTTTCTAATTGGTCCCAACTGGTGCGCTCTCAAACAAGAGAAAATCCCATTTTAGATCTACTCTTTACCAATGACATTGCTCCTTTTTGCTGCTTTAAAAAAGGACCTCTTTGACAGTGACCACGTATTAATTCAGTGTTGCTTACCGCCTGCCCTTTCAAAAAAGAACAGCACCGTTCGGACTTATATTGAATACGATTGCGTAGATAATGTTTTAATGAATAACTATATTGGATCTTTAGATTGGTGTGTCTTCCTCTCCTCTAGCGATGTGACCATTTTTCGGGACGTCATGTCCAATGCTTCTCAAGGCGTCCTAGATTTTGTGCCGCGTAGATATCTCAAGCCTCATTTTTCAGATTCCCTTGTTCCTCATTTTCTTCAGAACAGACTAAAAAAGTTGAGACGGCAGCTGCGTGACCTATTCACTAGTTCCTTATCAGAGCATCTTAGAATCGCAGAGATTTTTGAGATGGCCTCAAGGATGCGCCAGGCGCGCGACAGGCAAAGAGAATCACTTGCTCTCAGTGGTTCAAACCCTGGCAAATTCGTCGTTGACATCTTCCGTCATCGGTCCTACTCTAAGCGTGGTCGCGATCTTCCACCCCTGCTAAATGATAACAAAGTATTTCTCATGGAGGACACTGACAAGGCGGAGTTGTTTAGTGCTTTATTTGCAAAACACCTTAATACTGAGTCCGAACCGGTCCCTTTCATCCATTTGCATTCAGATAGGACACAGAGTACAATCGATGTCTCCTCAGATCTCATCAAGAAACCCATAAGTCGTTTGAAAAACTCACACTGTTTGGGAAAGGATGGATTTCCAATTTGGATTATTAAACAAGGCACCCGAACTTCCCATACTGCTTAGTCATTTATTCTCGGTTTATATTTCAAAAGGATTCTTTCCTGAAACATGAAAAACGTCAATCATCATTCCCGTATTCAAGTCCGGATCTCGGTCCGATGTTAAAAACTATCGGGGCGTGCACAAAACTCCGTCTCTAGCAAAACTTCTTGAAAGGATTATTTTCAATGAAATTCTTGACTTCTGTCTATCTAATAGGCTTCTGAGCCCTTGTCAGCATGGATTTTTACCTGAACGATCCTGCAAAACACGCCACATGACATTTCTTTATCTAATCACGTATATTCGTAATGAGCAGCCGTCAGTGGTAGTTATCCACTTTGATCTTAGCAAGCCTTTGACAAGGTGCCCATAGACGTCTTTTACTAAAATTAGAAGCTCTCGGCATCCGGGCGCCTCTACTCGACTTCATCAGGTCCTATCTATCCAACCGATATCAGAAAGTCATGGTCGGTAATAGCTACTCGACACCTCACTCGATCACGAGTGGCGTACTTCAAGGTACGGTTCTGGGTCCGCTACTCTTCCTTCTTTACATCGATGATATTTTGACTGAACTCGGAAATTCGCAAACATTTATTTATGCCGATGATCTCAAGTGTGTTTATTCATATTCTAAGGACACCGCAAACGTTTGTGCTGAAAAAATGAATGCCGATTTGCTAAGCTTAAGCAGATGGGGCTCAACATGGCAGATGGAGTTTTCATCATCCAAGTGTAGTTTCATGTCTTTTGGTCCTGCCAAACTTCCTGGTCCCAAAATTTTTCCGAATAACCCACTCTCAGAATGTCTCACCATAAAGGACCTAGGTGTAAGTTATGCAAATAAACTTGCTTTATCACCTCATGCAGATAGAATCTCTGCCAAAGCCGCGCAGATATGTGGATTCATATCGCACAAGTTTTTCCCTCCGTAAATTAAGCTAAGACTTTATCAAATGTTTGTTCTTCCAGTCCTTGAATACTGCTGTCCATTCTTTGGTTGAATGAACGCATGTGACCGCTATAAGATCGAAAATGTTCAGAGCGTTTTCAACCGAAAACTGTTCCCTGAATCTTCGACAGGTACTTCTTATACTCAGCGATGTCAGCTGGCGAACGTTAAATTTTTGTGGGTTAGAAGACTCGAAGCTGGCCTTCGTTTCCTTTTTCGCATCAACTCTAGCTCCAATCTTCCGCTCATTGACACTCTGACTCCAAGAGATCGGTCTTATGCCACGCGCAACTCCTCCATGGTGATTCCGCCGCCTCTTTGTACTACATCTAAGCGTTCCCTCTTCTTTGCCTCCAAATATGCCTTTTAGAGTATTCATACACTGTCGTCCATCGTGCCGGTAAGAAACATAAGAATGCTGACGACCAGCTTCAGCCGGATTTCGCATTCAATCTCATAAAATAGACAAACGCCGATATGTCGGAATTACTCAGGCTAAATTGACATTTCTATATAATTATACGCAAATTATCGTCTTGAAGTTCGATGAAGTCAAATCGCTAGCTTCACAACGAAACTCCGACGTCATTGCTATAGCAGAATCTGCCTTGATAAAAATAAAGAAGAGGAATGATCAAGACCTGGAATTTCTGCTGCTTTTCAGACCTCCAAATATTCCGAGCGCAGCTGATGAGTCGTTGCTTCACTTAGTCAAGGAGAAGCTAGCCACCAAGAAGTTCTTACTGCGAAGGATTTCAACGCACCTACGATAGAGTGGGAAACGGTGGGACAACTGCCTTTAGAAATAAGTTAATGGACGTCATATTCGACCTCCCTCTGGCGCAGTATGTGAAGTCAACAACAAGATTTAGAGTAACCAGAGAGCGAATGGCCTGTTCTTGGTTCACACTGAAGATTTCTCGAAAATTTACGAAGAGTATTCCAGTGCGCCTCTCAGAAAGAGTGACCATACTACACTACCATGAATTCACTCACATTTATCTCAACGCCAGAGGAGAACAGATGATCAGCCTAATATGTGGAAGGCGGATTTTGACACGGTGAAGAACGTATCAGAGATCACAATCGTCATAACTACGGTATATTCGATCGGTTGATTCTGCGCTCAAAATTTGTGAGAGTTTTTCCGAATGCGAAAGAAACGATTACTTTTGCTCTTGAACAAAGGACAATTCTGCAGAATTTTCACATTCCTGGGTAATTTATTCAAAGGTGGAATTGCGTTCACAGAAAAGGACCGATGATATTTGACGGCATAGCAAAAGAGAGCTGACAGGTGTCACAAGACCGCGCTTTGTGGAATCCATGCTCAGTAACACTCAGTTGGCTATTCCCTGTTAAGTGACATATCATCTTATCTTTGATCAATATATCTAAAGTCCTCGAACCTGCAGGGAGTGTGTTTATGGGCCGAAAGTCATCAAATATTTGATATTTGATAATTTTTTTAATGCTAGTTTACAGGCATTCCCAAGGGAAGAGTTAAACACAAATCCGACCAGCAGTGAAAAAAACTCCTGAGGTAAAGTAATAGAAATATTGTTGATAGTGGTTTTATATAGTTTTGAGGGTTCAGGAGCAAAAACTGCTGGCGGTTTACATTCGACCGTCAAGAAGGGTAGGGGGGGGGGGTTGCACGGTATCAGAGATTATCGGACGTCATTTCCTTTCATGAAGTTGGGGAAAGTCAAAGTAGAGGCGTTGAGGAACAGCTGTCGCTGTTGGCCGACGAAATTGTCCATGGTGGGACAGGCCATAGTGTTCAGAGACCACAAACACCATCGCTACGGTACAGTCGATCAGTGGATTCAGCACCCAAAATTTGTGGGAGCTTTTCCGAATGCAAAAATCGAGTAATAGTTCTCTTAAACAAAGGATAATTTTGCATATTTTTTACATCAATCGGTAGTTTATTCCAAATAGCAATTGCATTTACAGAATAGAACCGACGATATTTAACAGTACGTACCAGAGGCAGAAAAAAAGACCTCACGGTGACTGTTACGTCGTGAGTGGATATGATGTCTTAAAGAGGCGAGTGGGTTAAATGTGTGATTATATAAGACTTTATATAGCAGAAAAGGTCCCTTTTGTAATCTACGGAACCATAAAGGATCAAGGCCCGTAAGTCGGCAACGTTCTTGGTAAGACAAATGTCGGTGTTCCGCGGTTAAAACTCTCTTGGTAAAAAAGTATTGAACGGATTCTATTTTCTTCCGCTCAGTAGCACGCATGAGGCTAAATAAAAACGAACAGTATTCCAGACCAGGTCTGACGTACATGTTGTAAAGACGCATCCTAATGTTCCTAGTTTTGAAGTTTCGGAGGATGAGCCCGGTCGCTCTACGTGCTTTGGAGACTATCAAGGCACAGTGCTCCGAGAGAGTGAGACTCTTGCAGTATGATACGCCCAAATCCTTAATAACCCCAGGCACATTTATGGCGTGACCTTCAATACTTAGTTGAGGTTGGCGGTCGTCGCCAACCATCATGACTGAGCACTTATGCCATGAAAGAGAAAGGCGCCATGTGCGGCACCACTGGGCGAAAGCCTGTAGATCGCTCTTTAGGGGCTCAAGCACGATGTCATGATCTGCCGGCTTATATAGATATGCAACTTTAAGATCATCGGCATACATGAAGGGCTTACCATTCTGAAATAAATCGGGCACATCATTAATGAAAAGGCAAAATAAAAGCGGGCCGAGTACAAAACTTTAAATGACTCCACTCCTCACACATGTGGGGTAAGATATAGTACTGGAAATCTTAACTCGTTGTGTGCGAGTGCCCAGGTAAGAGGATATAAAATTCAAAAGTTTGCCACCTGTTTCGAAAGAGGACAGTTTCAAGAGAAGAAGAGCATGGTCAACACGATCAAAAGCCTTAGGGAAATCGAAATATACTGTGCAAAGTGCAAAACCATTGTCCCTAGATTGGAGAACATAGTCAAAGAAAGAGAACTGATAGGTGTCACAAAACCGTGCTTTGAGGAATCCATGCTGAGTCGCACTCAGTAGGTTATTCACTGTTAAGTGACACATCATCTTATCTTTGATCAATGTCTCTAAGAGCTTCGAAACTGCGATGAGGGTATTTATTGGCCGAAAGTCATCGAATGACGTAGATTTGCCGTGCTCAGGAATGGGCAAAATGTGTGATTCCTTCAACAAGTTAGGATATGTTTCACTTTCAAGAGCGAGATTAAATATCTTGCATAAGAGGGATAAGAAAATGGTATTTGCATCGGCTTTTTAAATGCTTACTGGGACACCATCAGGGCCTGGACTATAAGATTGACGAAAACGCCGAATCGCTGCAGTCGCATCCCACAGATTGAAAGTTGTATTTTCTAGGACTGCCCCAGTCAGTGCCTGGATGGTCAGAAGCGGAGTGGTCGAGTCTTCAATAAACGTTTTGGACAGGAAATCATTGAAGCTCTCAGCGGTTACCTGGGCATCAACTATGAGATTTTTGAGAGCGTCTCGAGGATGGGTTGGTGCGTTTTTCGGTGAGTATGTATTTTTCTAGAGAAAAGTTTCGAGACACTTAACGAATGGTTCTCGGTAAACTGGACCTCTTCGGCTATCCGTTTTTCTTCAGACAATCTCTTAGCCCACTCAAAAATATCACAAATCAAGGGCAGGACATAAACGTCGTTCTGAAGATGGAATCGACGATAAAGTCTGCGCAATCTGCGACGAAAGGGTAAGGGTAGGAAAACCTCATCCCCAACATTAAGAATTTTCTTACAGGGGACAAAACGAGAAATAAGCGGATCCAAAATTTCGTACAGTTTTGCAGTGCAAACATTTACATCCGAACTAAGGAAAAAATTTTCCAGTCGTAGGAATTAAGTTGTGTTAATAATTTGGTTGAGCGAGTTGATCGGAAATTGCGGGAAAAGCTATACTTTGGGGACGACGTTCTGTCAGCCTCGAATTCCAACTATGAAACAACTATGTCATGCGCTGAGCCCCCCGAGTGGGCCTAGGGAAGGCACTGACGATGGCGTGCAGCCTCTATAAAAAATTAGGTCAAATATGTTTGAGCCTCGTGTGGGAAAATCAACAACCTGAGTCCACATCCCAACATCCACAGCCTCAAGAAAATCTTGTCGGTTGCAGCATGAAATGCCTGTGAGAGTAAACGATCAAAATTGTCGTTGGCTTTGGGGGGTCGATAAACACAGCCTACGAGTAAAGATAACTTATTTTTTAGAGCAACTTGGAGCCAGCAGCTGCCTTCTACTGCGGAAAAGTGGGAGAGGTCAAACGGCAAAAATGACGCAAATTGGTCGTACTTGGGAAAAGGCAATATGTGTGATTCTTCCCACAGAGTAGGATAGGTTGCAGTTTCGAGGGCGAGGTCAAATATATTGAGGAAGGGGAAGATTACATTGGCATCCGCTTTTAAAATGCCAACTGGGACACCATCAGGTCGTGGACTACGAGATTGACGAAAACACCGAGTCGCCACAGTCACGTCCCACAGAGTGAAAGTTGTAATTTTGAGAACGGCCCCGGTCGAAGTCTGGACGGTCAGAATCGGAGTGATCGAGTTTTTAATAAACGTTTTGGACAGGGAAATATTAATACTATCATCGGTCAGCTGGGCATCTGCTATAGGATTCGCACTAGCGTCTCGCAGGATGGGATGCTTCGTTCTTCTATGAGTTCGTTCTTTTTGAGAGAAAAGTTTCGAGACATTTAACGAGCGGTTTTTGGCCAATCGGACCGCATCGACCAGGTGTTTTTCTTTGGACAATCTCCTAGCCAGCTGAAAAATATCGCAAATCGAGGGCAGGAGAGAAGGATTGTGCTGAAGGTGAAATCGGCGAGAAAGTTCGTGCAACCTGCAACGAAAAGTTAATGATAGGAAAGCCTCATCACCTACATTAATTATTTACTTAAGGAAGACAAAACGGGAAACGAGTGGATCTAAAATTTCGTGCAGTTTGGTAGTGCAAAGTATCAGTTGGTTGCGGGCGATTTCAATCTTCCTGATGTCCGCTTGTCTCCACATTTCAATCAAAAATATTCGAAAACATACTTGAGGCTGTAGATGTTGACATGTGGAGTCAGGCTGTCAATGTTCCCACCCGAGGATCATGCATACTCGACCATATTTTCTGTAGAGCGTAGGAATATATCAGTCCAATCGTAGGAATTAAGATGTGTTAATAATTCGGCCGAGTGAGCTGGTCAGAAATCGAAGAAGTTATACTTTGAGAACAAAATATTATCTACCTCGAGTTCTAATGTAGAAGCAACTTCTGTAGTGGTCTTATTCCTCGATTGGGCACAGGGATGACGCTGACAAAGGCATGCAACTTCTGCAGAAAATTAGGTCAAGTGTGCTTGATACTCGGGTGGGAAAATTGAAAACCGGGCTCCGCGACATGCAAACATCTACAACCTCAAGCATGTTTTCGAATTTTTGGGGCCGGAAGGTGGGAATCAGCAAACTTCAGGAAGATTGAAGTCGTCCGCAACCATCTGATAATCAAAACTTCATTCGACCGCAGCATGAAATGCCTATGAGAGACAACGATCAAAATTTTTATAGGCGTTGGGAGGACGATGGACACAGCCAACGAGTGAGAGAACTTATTTTTCAGGGTAACTTGGAAACACCAGCTGCCTTCTACGGGAGGTCCAACGACAGAAATGCAAGTGTTTGCTTAACGTAGATGCAACTGTCTCCGCAACGTCTTCCCTAAAGATCATTTCGAAGTCAAGTATATCATAGGAGAGAGGGTTTGTAGGCAGCTACGGCAACTGTTGCCAATGTTTCAGTTACTAAGACAATATATGGACAATAGGAGAACATCAGTGTTTGGAGGTAGGACATCTTATTAAGCAACGATCTGACATTTAAAACAAAACGTTTATGGAGAAAGACCTTTAGATTCTAAGAGAGGTGGACGACGTCATCCAGTGGTTGGCTGCCCACGGAACGTACGGTTCGGATGCACCTGTGCAATTCCGCAGTGGTAGAGGATTGTGGGGAAATTTTTTAAGGGAACTGGACTTACCCAGCATTCGAGTGACTGAGATGACATTCGGACTCGTCTTTAGATTAGGCACTCACTTAGGTGTACTAGGGGTAGCCAGCGGAATCGGAAGGAGTGTTTGTAAACAAGGCGTTTTGTTGTTTTCAAAGACCTCAGAATTAAGAGTAGTCGAATTCCCTAAGGAATTAACTAAGCCATGACATGGGGAGGAGGCAGATGACGTTGAAGAAGACTTCTTTGTGATGACAACAGGTGTCGCTAAGTCCGTGTTGGTTTTTGAAATTTTCAATATGTTTAGTATTTTCCGCATTGGTGTGAGGTCCGAAGAAATTGAGCAGTGCCAGTTACGACAGAAATCTCTAGTTATCTCCTTCCTCGGCACGGAAGCAGTATGTATCCAGAATCATCTGACAGGCTGAACAGAAGCCCAAGATTTTATTTTACTACATTAAAAGCAGACTGAAAATGAAGGACCCGGTCGCAGTATTGACGGATGATAATGGTGTAGAAATTGTTGAAAATAGCGAGAAGGCGGAACATTTGGGACGGTACTTTGCCTCGGTCCTCACCAGGGAAACGAGGTTTCGTATTCGTAATGTCAGCAACGCTCTTGAGACCACTGGTTCTGTACTTAACTCCAAACTCTTCCCGATATCTGTCGTGAACAGGGAGCTTCAAAATCTCGAAGAAGCTATGTCCTCCGTTGGGAACAATTTACTGGCCAAATGCTTGAAAGAATCGGCGAGCAACCTCTTTAAATCACCAACACACATCTTCCCTTCGTCATTCGAATTAGGGAGGCTGCCATCGAATGGGAGACAGAAACTATCTTCCCGATATATGAGGGTGAGTGTTCGCACAAATGCTGATAATTACCGGCCTGTTAGTCCCACCTGCATTTGCTGTAAAATAAAATACGCCATAATTTATATAGAAACAATGAAGTTACTGGAACAGAACTACTCGCTCTCAGCGCTGTAGCACGGCCTCAGACAAAAACTGCTCGTACCTTTCCTGTTTACTTCTCTCAACTGAGCAGAAGACTCGCGCACTGGGCGAGGATGGTAGGGTCGGTAGAAGACGGTCGACAGCGTTCCACACAAACTTCTTATCTACAAACTGTCTGAAATTAGATTCAGGGAAAAGCTTCTGACATGTATAGCAGATTTTCTTAATGGGAGATAACAAACCGTGTGTGTTCAGGCCTCGGAGTCAGCTCCTACCCCTGTTCTAAGTGGTGTTCCCCAGGGCTGTCTTAGGGCCCCTGCCATTCCTAGTTTACATTTATGACCGCGTCGACGACTTAGGATGCAACGCCGTCATGTTTGCTGACGATGTCAAACTGTGGAGACCCATCAGATCTGACGCAGACAAGAACGTGCCTCGAGAGTGTCTCAACCGGCTCAGCAGTTGGTCAGCTCTTAGGTTCATCAGTTTAAATGTGGACCTGAGTTTGTGGTCCTAAGACTCTGCACACAAAAGACCATTAAGGAATGTGATTCCTTTGAATACGTCCTCGACGGTCAGACCCAATCAAATGTTGAGGAACAGAAAGACCTTGGCGTCCTAATGGCCTTCCCGTTGAAAGGTGCACTCGTTGAGGGAAAATAGGCAACACATATGCCTCAGCAATGTGAGAAGCTCGTGGAGCTCATGACCTTGTTGCTAGTAAGACCGAGGACAGGCACAAGCGAACTTTAAATTTAGTTTAATTTAATTTAATTTAATTTTTTAAATGCCAGTTTACAGGCATTGTCAAGGAAAGCGATTAAACACAAATCCAACAAGCAGTGAAAAAACTCCTTGGAAATAATAATATAGTTGATGGTAGTTTTATGGTTTGGAGGGTTCAGGAAAAAAAACTGCTGGCGGTAGATTTTCGACCGTCAAGAAGCGACGTTGAGGAACAGCTGGTGAGACCGGCCAGAGTGTTCAGAGACCACAAACGCCATCGCTACGGTAGAGTCGATCAGTGCATTCAGCACCCAAAATTTGTGGGAGATTTTCTGAATGCAAAAATCCAGTAATAGTTCTCTTAAATAAAGGATAATTTTGCAGAGTTTTCATATTCATGGTTAGTTTATTCCAAATAGCAATTGCATTTACAGAATAGAACCGACGATATTTAACAGTACGTACCAGAGGCAGAAATAAGAAGACGTCACGGTTACTGTTACGTCGTGGGTGGGTATGATGTCTTAAAGAGGTGAGTGGGTTAAATGTGTGATTATATAAGAGTTAAAATAGCAAAAATAGTCCCTTTTGTAATCTACGGAACCATAAAGGATCAAGGCCCGTAAGCCGGCAACGTTCTTGGTAAGACAAATATCGGTATTCTGGGGTTAAAATTCTCTTCGTAAAAAAGCGTTGAACGGATTCTATTTTCTTCCACTCAGTAGCACGCATGAGGCTAAATAAAAACGAACCGTATTCCATACCAGGTCTAACGTACATGTTGTAAAGGCGCATTCTAATGTCCCTAGTTTTAAAGGTTCGGAGGATAAACCCGATC
>CACRXP010000600.1:319228-338665 GCA_902702965.1 Spirometra erinaceieuropaei
ACACACCGCCCGTGTTTTAAGTAGAACTTTTATCGATTTTCTTATCGTTGACGTGTTTTTCTTCTACCCCGTTCTCATATAACTGTACTGGCCCGACGAGAATTTATCGAAAGCTACGTATGCTCGCCACCTCGTCTTCAAATTGAAAAGAAGCGCATTTAAAAGCAGACATCCTGCCGAGTCCGAAATATTATAGGAATATGCCGCAGGATAGTCAGTATTACAACCGCGACCAAGTAATCCTTCCTAATCGAAAACACATTTCAGAATTTCAGCCAACATTTCATGAGTTAGGTAACTCACTGCATTTGAAAGAACTGGCCTAAGAAATAGAGACTTGGATCTTTTAAGCGGAAGCTGTTTCCGTCTCGAGCAAAAAACGTGAGAAAACAGAATCTGTCACAAAACGAGCCTTTTATGTATAAGCCTGGGGAATATTACCGGTATTCATCTAATGACCGAGAACTAATAGTAAAAGGTCAAATTTTAAAGTGACGGCTTAGCGTTGCATTAAAATGTTCCGTCAGTGTCCGCGTTGTTTCTGGACAGACGATGTAAAGTAACGACAGGTTAAATTCATAAACAGTACATGATTCCCGCCGTCCGCACCCACTATGAGTCTTCCGTTACATGCAAAACGGTAACAGTAGGCGTATTTAACATGTTTGCAACTAAAGACATCTAAGTCAGAGCGTTGTACATTGAAGAGCTCTGGCTCCGCGCTACAACCTTCCATCAGCCAACTCGAAGGCGAGTGCTCGGGTTGCACCGATCTGGTGCCCAAGGTCTCTGAGTTCACGTCTTCCGGAGTCTGGGTATGTCTGACTGGCTGGGGTCGGCGAACGTGCTGGCAAGGTTCACTGGTTCTGATTATCGTCTTTAGATTGGTCGTCGCCGAGCAGGTTACTGTAGCAGTCGAAGCGGCTACGCGGACAATTGTCGCCTAGTTATACACTTACCTGTCGGTTAACCGTATTTGGTCCCTAAAACGGACCAAGCGGTAGATGTGCTGGTCCAACACAGGGTGTAGATTAGAGTCCAGCGGGCGTTTTGGGAATACTTACTTACTTGTACTTGATACGGCTGCGATCATGCCTGATCTAGCCGGCCTCGATGATGTCCCGAATTGTACCTCTCCACGCGTGACGATCCGCGGCAGCAGATCTAGACAGCTCAACCCATTCCCTTTGCCAACGACGGAGACCGAATACCGAAGGTCCAAGAACCACCTCCATGTCTTGATGAACTGTGTCGAGGCAGGTTTTGAACTGACCCCCTCTTTGACGCCTCCAATCGGGTAACTGTGCCAGATCGAGGGCAGTAACAGTGAGCTCCTGAGGTGGACGACGAAGAACATGCCCGAACCACCTCAGTCATCTTTCTTGGATGACCTGAGTTATCTTTGCAATGTTGTCGCAGCAAGCGCGGACTATCTCATTTGAGACGAAGTCGGTTAACTTCACTCGAAGGATGATCCTCAAGCAGTGGTGGTCAAATACCTCCAGTTTTCGCTCATCGGCCACGCGCAAAGCCCAGCATTCACAACCGTGGAGGAGGACAGACCGGACAGATGCACGGTACACGCGAATCTTAGTGGCGATGGAGAGATCACGTCGGTTCCAGAGGCAATTTCCGAAGGCTTGAAAAAACCCAGCGGGCAGCATCGATTCGGGAGACAATGTCGTCCTTACTCTGTCCATTAGGCAGCAGCCGCGCCCCGAGGTATTTAAAACTGTCCACTTCTTCAAGTTGACAGCCATCAATCCCCACGAGTGCCTTCTCCTGGTCAGGAATGCAGCTTGAGAATACTTTAGTCTTCCCAGCGTTTATGGACAAACCGACTGATTTAGCGACCTCGTTCACTCGTGACACCATAGACTGTAGATCACCAAAACTTGAAGCAAGTAAGGCGATATCATCGGCATAGTCGAGATCAGTCAGTCGATGTCCGGGTGCAAATTCAACACCGCCACTGTCGCATAGGGCCCTCCCGAGAATCCAGTCAATAGCGTAGTTGAACAGTATGGGTGACAGGATACAACCCTGTCGGACGCCAGACCGAATACCGAACGGTTGGGAAAAATTGTTACGGACCAGGACTCTCGCAGTAGTGGAACGATAGTAAGCCTTGATCATGGCGATGATTTTGGCCGGTACACCATCTAGCGCCATTATCCGCCACAGGGACTCACGGTGAACGGAATCGAACGCGGCGGCAAAGTCAACGAAGCAGACGGCTGTCGGTTGTTGGTAGCTATGGCGAAATTCTAGAATGCTCCTCAGTGCGAATATATGATCTGCGCATCCACGTCCAGCACGAAATCCGGCTTGGTTGGGCCTCGTCCTTGAGTCACGCACAGCCTGGAATCGTCCGAGTAGGAATGAACCCCACCCCCTATATGTGTTGTGGTATGTAATCCTGATCTGTGTCCGTTATGAGCCAGGGGTGGGGCTGTATGCCAGGGTACGCTCTCTCCAGCCTCTCACGGTCATCTTGACTTTGTCTTGACATCGGGCCCAGGTAAGGTAGATGCGGCGCAAGTCTAACATCACTATAAAATAACTCACGCGCATGTGGTCGTCCATCTTTTCATCCTGCTGTAAAGCACTCTGTGGACATTGTCGGGGACGACGGTCGAACTGTAGTGGTAAGCCCTCTTAGACTTCCGATTGGTCTTTGCTCCGAGACCACCCTCGAAAACCTGAGTGTCAGGGCAAAACTAATGGGGCTCGGCAATCTTGCCAAACTGGTAAGGGTCACCCCCTGCTGTGTATTAATCTAGATTTTGTATAAAAAATATCAGAAAAGCGATTTTCCGGAAGGCTTTATCGTTTCAGAAGTGTATTGCATAACAACCTAACTCACTATCATTCATTTAGCAGATCTGAAACTTGCAGTCTGCAAAATTCCCAATCCGAGTTGCACTGAAAAAGTGAGAATGCCAGTCTGCAAAACGTATGCCTATTAAATTAGGACTTTACAGAGTCGCACAAAGAATTGATGCAGTGAGAATAGCATAAATCACAATATGATTATGCTACGTAAATCTGCACTGGCAAGCATTTCGACAAGAGTTTAGAAAACGTATGGTTCGTTGGCTAAGTCACGGAAATAAGGACCCCCGTACCCTTAAATCCAGGGGGTCTGAGGTTATAGTTAGGATTAGGGTGAGAGTAAGGACACGGGGATAGGTGTTTCCCTAGAATTTGGCACAAGACAACGCGTAGTACGAGGGGGTCTATAATACCGTGTCCACCCGTCCACAGAAATCAGATATTCAGGCTTCAATTTTCCAACCGAACTGACCGAGAGAAGCGCGATTTCGGAGAAAACATCGACCTCTTACCAGTACAAATAAATCACATAAACACTGATATGGGGATTGTCAGGATTTCAAAATGCAAGCTTCCTTCCGACGTGGTAAACTTCCTCAATGAAGGTGTCCTGTAGATGCGCACATACGAATCTTCCAGTCAAACGGCGGCTCGTTCTTATCAGCCGAGGACGCGCGCGTGGGCCACTGGTCTTCTGCGGCTCAAAGTCCGATGCTGAAATTGTCGTCGTGTCAGAGGACAAGGGTGGTGCGAGACTGCCAGCAGAAATGAGGGCGAGTCTTTCGTGATAGAAGAGTCTACACTGCATTTACTGTTAGTTCAATTAGGAATGGGCCAAAGCTATGAAATAGAAGCTGAACAAACTGATGTAGGAGGGAATTATAGGCCACAGCAGTGCCGAGTTCACGACACTCAGCGATCCCAGGTGTGATCTTCCAAAGGCGTCCAAAAAAGGTGCAGCTTCGAGGTAAATGCTGCTTCTAGCAGTATCACCTACCTACTCAAATGATCCTCTCAGCAGTATCCGAAATCCTCGTGCCTTCCACGGAACTGTTATTCATCATGTACCCTCTGTAAATGTTGACCACAACCCCTTTACTCCTATCCCCACCATTCGACGTGCGAACGCATACTCCCTTGATTCAATACGTCTGATGAGCTGGATTACTGGTCACATTCTGGGATCACCTTTTTCGGTTTTCCATCAACAATTACACCTGGTGCAGGTGCCCCCTTAGAGTTTGCTCTCCTTTAAGCCCTCCTTACGTTCCTTGGCTGCAGACGCATTCGAAAGTCCGCCTTCTACCCAGCAGCCAACGACCTGGTCGAGCGTTTTCACCGTCAAATAAAGACCGCTCTGATGCTTGCCGCAAGCAATATTTTTCTTGGACTCCTTTCTCAGCAAACTGCGTCTTTTCTGATTTTCTTTTCACTTAAGAAAAGAATATCTCTTGGTTTTAAAACGTTTACATAAAAATTCGTACTAATTAAGTGGCCAGTTTTAGAGAGTGTGGTTTATTTAGGCGGCCGGTAAAAAGCTCGTTTGCAAGTCGGCATCCTTGCGTGGCCGAAATACCTTGCTATATGATAAGTGCTATTATAAGCGTACATAGGTGATCTTTTCGAACCAAAAACACATTTCAGAATTTCGGCTGACATTCCATGAGATGACGCAACGAGCGTATGCTTAAATCGTGGAGTCATCTCCGCTCAAGTCGCATCCTTGAAAAGGACGTGGTTTTCTACAAAAGGAGCATGGAATTTGCAGTAGCCGACCTTTCTCATGACGCATTGATCGAGATCCTCAGTATCAGTATCAGTATCAGTTTATTAGGGAAATATAGGCAAGCGCCTTTGAATTCCCTCTGAAATGTATTTTTGACTGGAGTGGATTACTTAGGTTAGGTTGCAATGCTGATAAGCAGGGAGCGTAATCCCAAGATCTCTCGATCGTGCCAGCAGGTCGGCTTTTGAATGAGCTCCCGCCCAGTCATTCAGTTGCCCTCATTTGACTTTGCCTCTCTTGTGATGAATCCGAAGGGGAATCTGAAGCATCAGGTGAATAAAGTTCTTCTTCCAGCGATGGTGTCTCCACCTTTAAGACTGCTTACCCGGTACTCGCCTCTTTCCTTCTACTAGCAAAAATAACATCTTTTTACTTAATCGATGGCAAATTATTTTCCCTTTAAATTGCATACTGAAAAATGGCATATTTGGATCTTAACGATTTGGGATTTTAGGACCTTTAGCGCTGTGAAATGTCAGTTCATGGAGCATCTTATCTCTGTTGTCCTTAATACTGTTTTTGAAGGACACAGCATGATGTACATTCACTGGTAAATGGTATCAGCCCAATATGACGCCTTTTTGAGAGCCTAGAGAGGTGTGCGATTTCGCATGTACGAAAGGTATACAACACGCGGTTAGGAAACCTTATGGGAAAGTGCGATTGCAGATCGGATTCAAAATTTTCGGAAATGGAAAAAAGTCCTAGAAACCTAAAGGAAACAGTTCCCCAAATATAAAATTTAAAGAAGGCCTTACTGCTACCAAAAGAGCACACGAAAGAATATTTTCGTACATGCTTTCTATAAAATGTGCTTGAATTTATAAGGGCGTGGAAAATCAGTGTGAGAAAATCGTGCTACTTAAATAGCTATTTTTGCCGAGTGTGGTTTTTGGAGGCGGTCAGAAGGAAGCACCGACGTCCGGGTTTGAATGAAATACCCTAGGATTATGTTGCACGGTAACAAATATTAAACCCAAGCAAATGTAACCCTTTCTACTCGATAACAAATGTCAGAACTCCGGCCAACATTTCCTCAGAACGAACAGCTACTGTATATTTGAAAATGCCGGAACATGTCTTCGGAGACATTATCTGCGCCTTGCGCGTTTTGGGTTAATTATTTACGTCAATAATCGATTTTACCGCAATTGCAAAATTTTGGCCGCCAATCCACGATTAGATGAATAGGTGACACAGCGTGGCAGCAGAAGAGTTTTTAGTTATCCGACTAACGCTCGCGTTCTGCACTTATAGACAAAATTGCATTGTTATTTTTTTCGGACTAAAGTACTAACTTTCCGTGAGGTCGACAACATGTATCCAACAGTGTGGATACATGTGAATTTGCCAAGGTTCAGTAAACAGATTTGAAGTGTACTTTAGTGGCCAGCTACACAATAATTATGACGTTATAAATCACAGAGAGTAGGCAAGCAGCCAAACCTATGTTCACGCATGATCGGACTGAAATCTGCACGTCGTAGTCGTGACAATAACTTCCGCAGATTCTCTGAAATATAACCACTCATCTGGATATCTGGCAGTCAACTTTCGCGTCAACTAGGGCCTTCAGCGTCGTGATTGTCGTCAAAAGTATCTCCATGAAGGCGTATAATCGCTGTGCTATAGCGAGACGATTGAGAACATATGGGACTTGGTTGTTATAGACCAAGAACCCGCCGACCCTGGGTTTTTGAAAATGGATTTTCCTCACTCGGTGTACGTTCCAAAGTTTCGCAAATGTCACCAAAGGGCTCGATGTAGAAAATAATCTGGAGTACAATTAGAGAACTGCTCTATTATACGTGTACTACGCCGAAGGAGAGTTTAGACAGTTTCGAAACTGTTCAACGCATTTGCCTGATGGTTCGCTTTCGTGGTTCGCGTTGAATTATACCTCTGGGGACCAAAAGGAGCTCACATCCTCAAAAACAAATGTGAGATCGACAGAACGATTGTGTTCGCAATAATGTAACCTTAAGTCGATCTGAGGGAAACGAGAAATAGAATGACCCAATATTTTCTGTCATTTATCGCTCACAGTAGTGCCACTTTGGTAATGCACTCAAATGGAGCATAGATCGCCCCTGTCCAGGGGTTCTACCGTCGCAAGACAACTCCGGCTTCTGTGCAGAGCTTAATGAGTCTGTAGGCACCTCAAGCGCTCTTGCGTCACCCCTTCCCTCCACCGGGCACACACGTGACGCTAGGATGAATTAAGCATCGGCGCAGCTAGCTTCCAGGCGAGGGAGGAGGAGGGGAAGCTCCCTGCGTCCAAAAACTCGGGAATACTCGAGGCAAATCAGCAAACTGGCGCTGACTGGCTGTCAGGTGAGGTACACGATAGTTCTACTGTTGTTACCAGCGAGGGTTACTGTGTGCTCTACGACAAGGTGAAGCAAGCACGGTGACTTGCGCGTGGTCTAGTTTATGATGAATATAGACATGGGCAGCATCTGCCGCACCTTCTCCTCCCCCCCACACCCTCCCTCCCCCACCTGGACCCGGTGTCAAGGCATAGTCAAGAAGACCGGAGGCGGGGGGAGGCTGGTGGCTGGCACGGCCGAAGCCGCACCTAGGCGTGCCCTCACACTCGACTCGGATCCCACGGAGTGGGGATGCCATAAAGGCCATATTAAGAAGGAGTCATTGCAGCCTGACTCTTAGACCGCCAACCGGTCGTTCCAGCTGTCCAGGGAGAAACACTTTTGCAATGCACTCGCATGGAGCACAGATCGCCCCTGCCCAGAGGTTCTACTGTCGCAAGACTACTCCGGCTTCTGTGCAGAGCTTAATGCGTCTTTAGGCACCTCAAGTGCTCTTACGTCACCCTTTTCCCCACCCTCCCACCGCGCACACACGTGACGCTAGGAGTCAAATGATAGCCGCTTTCGGGTGACTTAAGCATCAGCGCGTCAAGCACTCAAAGGGAGGGAGAGGAGCAAAGAAGCCCCATGCATCCACAGACCCAAAGCAATTCACTAGGTCGATACTGACTGGCTGTCGAGCGAGATATAGTTAGTTATTCGCGTGCATCTAGTCCTTGTGGCCTACAGCCGGTCGCTCGTCGTGGGCGCTAACTGCCACTCAAGCGTCTTTTTTTCTCCTACTAACCTTTACTCCGTCCTATAATTGCGGTGCTTGGGGTAAATCGAAATTCCAACCGCCATGCATCTACAGTCCTTGTCGTTGCCGCATTTGTGACCTAATTCATGCAGACTTGTTAACCGATTGGACTGTAGCACGGTTCGCACGCGCATCTGACCGCGCTAGTCGTTCACAAACATTCCTACCAGTTCTTGTGTACCCCCCCCCCCCCTTCAGCATTGTCTCCCTTATGGTTAAATTAGGTTTGAGCAACTACAAAACTTGTATTTCTGAAAGTCTAGTCATAAGACATCCAGCCTTGTCAGGTCGGTCGTGCGCGGGAATGAGGACTCCCCCAGTACTACAGGTGGTCTTTCGCTAAATTCCAGGAGGGGTGCCCGTCTTCTTATTTATACATTTATCTCGTAGAATTCAGGATAAAGTCACCTGAAATAAGAGAGGGAGTCCACAATCCCGTGCCCTACTTTCAGGTCTACGATCGTGTTGTTTTCAGAGCTTGCTGTTTCTTACATTCAGATTGAATGCCCAACCCCACTCGACGTTTATAAAGATGTTCTATGAAGCTTCCATGCAAAAATGTCTGCTCTGGAATTGGTCAGGTCGCAGTTCGTAGCCCGAAATGCGGAAGCTTGTGGTGAGGTACCTGACTAATTGACCTTTGACAACTTGGTCCCTTTTTCTTTGACCGCATTGCTTGTTTGAATGTGACGGAAAACGACACACCTGCTCAACCCGCCTAGCTAGCGTGCTCTGCTGTGGTATTCTGTTGTCAGTTTTCTTAACGTTCAAAAACCTCTATATTATTCACTGCTCCGATTTACTTGCTGCATTTAAGGCTAGGGGCTCGTGAGATATAACTCGTTAGTTCGTGGGAACATTACAATTTACAACATTGGTGACTCCCGACGTTTACGCAGACTTTATACCTTTCTGTCATACTGGATAACATTTAACGTACTATTTGCTTGCGAATATCTATTCCATTAACATTTATTTTCCTCACGAATTCTGATATTATGTCTCACGCCGATCAACAACTTGATGCCCCCGCCCAGTCCCTTCATGCAATCAATTTAACCTTGCCTGAATTCTGGCAACACGCTCCAGAACTTTACTTCATCCGCATAGAATCAGCCTTTTATTCTGCCAACGTTACCAAGGAGCTAGCAAAATACCACAAACTTGTGGAGGTTCTCCCTGCCAATATTATCTCACAAGTTCAACCCTTGTTAGTGAAACCCCCTGCAGACGCTCCCTATTCTGCTCTGAAGGCGGAAATCCTTCGTCTCAATGCTGTATCTGACCGACAACGCTACCACCAGTTGATAAAGGAGGAATCACTAGGCGACCGAAAGCCCTCAGAACTTCTCCGACGAATGCGTACTCTCTTAGGAGACATGCAGGTCGATGAGAAACTCGTTAAAGAGATGTTTCTAGAGAGGCTGCCTGCAGATGTCCAAACGATTTTGGCATCCGGCTCGCAAGACCTTACACTTTCACATCTTGCTGAAATGGCAGACCGAATGATAGAGGTTCAACGGTTCCAACCACCTTCCGTTGCTCAGATTTCCACATCCTCTTCAACGGTTAACGAGCAGTTACTGCAACAGATGTCGACTATGGCAAATGAGATAGCCTCCCTAAAACTACAACTTGCTCGCATTACATGTAGTCGCTCACCCAGCCGTCATCGTTCACGTTCGCGACCTCGCACAGCCAATTTGTGTTGGTATCACGCAAACTTTGCCGCCAAGGCTCGCAAATGTTCTTCCCCTTGTTTCTTTAAACCGAAACAGGGAAACCAACCAGCCAGAGAATAGACGCGACCGTTTTCTCTGGCTCTCCCAGCTCTGGTCGCACCTTTTATGTCTGCGACAATGTGACTCGCAGGCGCTTCCTGGTGGACACCGGAGCCCAGATCAGCGTGGTTCCCCCCACTCCAGTTGACCGCCGCTGTCCCAGCCCTGGTCTACATCTCCAAGCTGCAAACTGTTCCCCAATTTCCACTTTTGGTAGTCGTTCCCTAACGCTGAACATTGGTTTACGTCGATCATTCTCCTGGGTATTTGTGATTGCCGATGTGCCTCATGCGATCCTTGGTTCCGACTTCCTAGCCGAGTTTGATCTCCTTGTTGACTGTCGGCGTTCCTGCCTCCTCGACCGCACAACTGGTCTTTCTGTCGGCGGTCTTACACCCTTTAATGACTCCTGCAATTTATCTGTTCTGGATACAGGTATTGCTTGTCCATACCGAGACCTGCTTCTCCAACACCCCAACATAGTCAAACCCCAGTTTCGCAGTGGTGAGATCCAGCATGACGTTGTCCACCACATTCGCACCTCTGGCCCCCCAGTATTCGCACGGCCTAGGCGACTGGCTCCGTCCCGTCTGCAAGCGGCGAAGGCCGAATTTGAGCACATGCTGCAACTGGGCATTATTCGCCCGTCCGAGAGTCCATGGGCGTCCCCTCTGCATATGGTGCCCAAGGCAACATCAGACGACTGGCGGCCCTGTGGTGACTATCGTGCCCTCAACAATGCGACCATCCCGGATCGTTATCCCGTCCCTCATCTTCAAGATTTTGCTGGAGCTCTTTTCGGCAAATCGGTTTTCTCGAAGATTGACCTTGTTCGGGCCTTCCATCAGATTCCTGTCGCTCCTGAGGATGTTCCCAAAACTGCCGTCACCACACCATTCGGCCTGTTCGAATTTGTTCGCATGCCATTTGGTCTTCGCAATGCTGCCCAAACATTCCAGAGGTTCATTGATCGAGTCCTACGTGGTCTCCCGTTTGTGTACGCTTACGTCGATGACCTCTTGGTGGCCAGTCGAAATGCCGAGGAACACAAAGAGCATCTTGCTTTAGTGTTTGACCGCCTTGATCAGTTTGGCGTGGTCATTAACCCTTCCAAGTGTGTCCTGGGTGTGCCGTCCCTTGATTTTCTTGGTCACCATATCGATGCACAAGGTTTGCGTCCCCTCTCTTCCAAGGTTGAGGCCATTCGTGACTTTCCTCCACCAACCTCCAAGCGTCAGCTGCAACGTTTCCTTGGCATGGTAAACTTTTATCGCCGGTTCCTACCGAACTGTGCCGACCTTATGTTGTCACTCACCAACTTGCTCTCTGGTCCCAAGGGTCCCCTTGAGTTACGTGGCCACGCGCTGACTGCATTTGAGAGACTAAAGACCTCCCTTGCTGATGCTACCTTGCTCACTCATCCTGCTCCAGAAGCCCCATTGTCCCTGATGGTTGATGCTTCAACCGTTGCCGTAGGAGCAGTCCTCCAACAGCATATCAACAACTCGACACGACCGTTGGCATTCTTCTCCAAGAAGCTTTCACCTGCCGAGACGAGATATAGCACGTTTGGCCGTGAACTTCTTGCCATTTACCTAGCCGTAAAACATTTCCGACACTTCCTTGAGGGTCGTGACTTCACCATTTTCACAGACCACAAACCACTTACATTTGCCATCCGATCCCATTCTGACAAATATAGCCCGAGAGAGATTTCTCATTTGGATTACATCTCGCAATTCACCACCGACATCCGCCACATTGATGGCCCGAAGAATGAGGTGGCTGATATNCTGCTGTGGTATTCTGTTGTCAGTTTTCTTAACGTTCAAAAACCTCTATATTATTCACTGCTCCGATTTACTTGCTGCATTTAAGGCTAGGGGCTCGTGAGATATAACTCGTTAGTTCGTGGGAACATTACAATTTACAACAAGCTAACCTAACACTAAAACCCCGAATCTAAACGTACAACCCTAAACAAAACACTAACCCTAAAACATAGCCCTAACCCTAACCTTAACCCAAAAATCCTAACCATAACACTAAACCCTAGTCCTAAACGTGGCCTTAACCTTGACCCTAAGCACTAACCTCAGCCCTAAAACCAAACCCTAAAGACAAAACCCTAACCCAAAAATCCCAACCCAAGCCCCGAACTCTAACCCTAACCTTAACCCTAAAACCTAACCCCAACGCTAAAGCCCAACTTTAACCTTAACACTAAAACCTAACCCTAAAGCTCTAACCCCAAAACTCAAACCCTAACCCTAAAACCTAATCCTAGGCCTAACCCTAACCCTCACTAGGCCCAACAACCTGGCCGAAACGGACGACCCGCCCAACTCAGTAGAAACACACCTTCTGATATCAAGTTTCCTTGACAATGGAAACACAACTACTGGTTACAAATACTTCGACAATATCAAATCATAATGTCTGGCTACGAACTGCGATCTTACCCTGGAATTTAAAAAGCAAAATAAATGCAATTTCATTGTCAGTTAATTTGGGATACACAGTATGTGACCTAAGATAGATTATGGGCACCTGAAATGTCGCATATTTTATTTATCCGTCTAGCCTCTTCAGGAAATTGTCCTTTTTTGCTTGCAGAATATGCTTGTACTCGATTTTACCAGTCAAAGCGTTTACAAATTTGAGCGGGAATCTAAGTTAACTTGTATAACGAGGGTTTTCTACGGTAGTGACTGTCGTAGACCAAGTCTACGTGTTGTTCAATGAGAGTAAAGTAATTTAACCTCAACAGTTTTACCAAAAAAGAACATACCGCACCCGGAGATCGACTTTTTTTCTCCACGTTAGTCAGCTGGATCAGGGTGTAAACGAGGCAAATTTAAAAAAAATGGAATTTTATTCATTTTAAAAGGCTGTATTTGCAAAGTTGTGTGATTTCATGCTCTGAGACGCAGCAATAACGCTCACAAGCAGTCCCTTGTTCAAACGCCTCGGCAATTTCCGCTCCTTGGGTAATAGAACATGACTTGCTGCGAAAAGGCCCTCCATCAAATGACTATGTGGACCTTTATGCATATGGTAAGATATTTTTTCAAGGTCTAGTTTCCGCCTATGCGTGATTTAGAAACAGAAAAAGCAGAATATTGGCAGGTCTAGCATTATTACAAGCAAATATTAGCAGAAATGGCTCTAATATAAAGAGAAAAGTGGGTTCTTTCGTTTGCCGCAGAAAAATTATGATTAATTTTCAGAGAAGTAAAAAAGCCAACCAAAATTTTCAACGTTTACCCTGACTTTACTTTGGAAAAAAAAGAAAGCACACCGGCGTTCGTCAGCTGAGAACCTTACTAAGGCACTTTTAAAGAGGTAACTTAGCGGATAAAGTTTTTTGACTGATCCAGAACGTAACCTCGTCTGACCTTACCCGCGTTCGGTCATTTTTATCGGCCATGAAGTATCATTTACGGGTGAGTCTACAAATATGACCCAAACGGCCTTCTGCATCATAAAGGATGTAAAGCACTCACTGCTTTGGTAAATGCTTTCAATGAATACCATATTTCAACTGTGTTGATTAACACATAACATGGTATCTGCTTCTATGGGCGGTGGAGTTAAACCACTGAAAATCGTGATTCGCCGATATTTCAAGGAAGACCTAAAGCTCAACGTACTTGAGCAGCAAAAAAACTGAAAATAATTTTAAGGGAAGAACAGTCCTCTTAAATATGTGATCAGATGTTGTTCTGTAGCCGCACCTGAGGTAAACGAACCCCGGCTACCTGTACTACGGGACCAATGGTAATAGAGGATTTTTACAGGTAAGGCCGGGGAAAGCGCAGGCGACAAATTCGAGTAATTATAGGCAAAAGAAAACCTATTGGGAATGCGCGGTTGTACTTCGAGTGGTTGAGAAATGGTTACCATAATCCCTAACCTTAGCCCATAACTCTAAACCCGTACCCTAAAACCTAACCCTAACATCTAACCTTAACCCATAACCATAACCCCTAACCCTAAACCATAGCCCTAAGTACTAACCCTAAGCCCTAACCCTAATCATACACGCGGCCCTAAACTCTAACCCTGAAACATCCAACGCGAAAGTTAAAAGGAGACGACAGGCCGAAAGTCAAGAAGGACCACCGGCAACAAAGAAAAAAAGACCGCCAACAGAACACACACCGCAACGCATAGCAACGCCATGCCAACGTAATCACTCCAATTCAAAATAATTAAGTAGGTCAGTAGTATTGTGTATATCAGTTGCGGCTTCATAACCACATCTTACCAAATATGTAAAAGAGTATGTTCATAGTTGTACCCCTTAATTCTGTTCAAATTCATCAGTCAATGACAGGCCTGTCAACATGTGACCTTATAAAAACTGTTATTCCTGTGACGTCCCTATCGGCGAAATCGGCCGAAATCCTGTTTGCCTTCGTCATTCGCATTTTAAACGATGCGAAAACGGCAAACATACAGTCAATACTCATGGAACTGTTTTGAAATCTATGCTCAAACTGTGGGCTGCTGGCCAACCGAGATGCTTGACGTGACATTAATTCTTTAGGGACTAATTTGAAACGTCATATACGAAATCACACTAATTATTAAACGATATTTAGATGAAACTTCACTGAAACACTATTATTAGACGTTATTTTATTTTTAATTTCATATTTACTACCTTTTTTTAAAATGAAAATACATTCTATACATCTAAAAATGAAGTTTACTAAATAAGAGCCACTTAAGACGTTTTCGGGATATTGCGCTTTTTTTTAAAAAAATCGGCATTTGTAAACAACGCAACACTGTGTTTAGTATTCCTTTCGTATTTTCAATTCCTTCAAACTTGTACTTAATTAACATAGACATTGGACTCATGAAATGGTGTGGGTTTGCGAGTGATTGACAATAATTCGTAAATTTTGACACAATTCATGAGTTAGCCCACCAACTGTACATGTGTTGTTTTGCCTATTCAATTTGATTTGCAGGGACAGACCTTCCGTACGTCTGAAACCTACCCATTTAAAACGATTTATATTATCGAAATTTCCACTTTTTTAGAAAACGTTAATATTTTTAAGCGACGTAATATTACTTTCAATGATCCAAAAACAAACAAAATCCTCTTTGTTTTTGTTTTGGCCTGTTTGCGAGTGATTAGTAGTGTTTCGGACGTTTTGCCACACTTCATGGTTTGGGTCGCATATCATCGGCTTCGACAGCGCCCATCGTGTGCTTTGTAACAGAGTGAGAATAGGGATGGTGACATGCGTGTGAATTAGTTGATAATGAGAGCCGACTTGCGCGGCATCAACTGCACCCTACTCCCTCCACACCTGAGACCGGTGTCGAGACATACTGGCACGGCCGGACTCGCACCTAGGCGTACCACCCAACCCCTGGTCCACAAAAAACACTTGATCAGGATTCTAACCAATAACAGTGGGGGGGGGAGGGCAGGAGGACGGAAAAGATCCCAGTTGACGCGACTTGAGCCGGCAGCTGAGTATGCCACCACGCTCTGAATGTTGGCATTTGGTATGGGCGTGCCAGAATCCGATTTGCCTTCGGGAAAAACAACCTTCATTCAAATACATACATGCCCTCTCTCCTTAGTGCTCGTTTTCTTGTCTGTAAACTTCTTCGTGGCCTATATTAGAATAAATTTTGAAAGCCTAAAATGCAGATCGGGCACCGGCAGAGACAAGAGAGACTGAATGGTCGTTGCCAGTTTAACTTTTTCTGACTCGCTGACATGCTCGGGAAAGAAGTAGTGGAGATTCAAACCTTGAATAGACATATGGTTGACTTGTTGCTTTTTTTGTTTCCCCAGAAGTTAACCGCTGACTTGGAGCAAATCAGTTTGAACTAAGATCTACGGGTACAGACCGAAGTTCGATATGAATATTTGGGCCTAAGTCCATCAACCATAGCGGGATGACCGCGTAATATTCATCATACTCCCAGGGATTTCAGAGTACCATACTGGCAGTGCGGGTAACAGCTAAAAGCCCAGACACGTGTTTCCCTAATATGCTGCATCTGCATGGCATAGCTGCGAGGGGTTCGGCTCTTCAGTGGGTCTTCCAGCATTCCCCGTTTGCTTTCTGATAGATGCGCCAGCTGCTTTTTAATTTCCTCAGAAATTAACCGACAACTTGTAATATCACGCGCTTATCCCGCTGTGGCAAATGGACTTCGGCCCAAATATTCACATCAAATTTCGTTCTGCGTCTGTCGACCATAGTTCAGACTGACTTACCCCGAGTTAGAGATTGATTTTTTAGGAAAATTAAAGGCCTTCAATTTCAGAACTGGAGTATCTGCCACAAAGCACACGGAGAATGCTGGGGACCCACTGGAGAGCCGAACCCCATTCGGCGGCAGAGTGTTGTCGAAACACCTGTCTGGGCTTTTAGCTATTACCTGTGCTGTCCGTATGGCATCTTTTAACCCCAACGCATAGCTGACTGTCGATGACGATTACGTAAGATGTGATCCTTTCAGTTTCCTTGCCTTCGTTTGTCTTCTTGTATTTCTTATTACAATGTAGTCGCTTGCGATGATTCTATATTGAGCTCCAGCGAAAACTAAAACAAGCATGCTCCACTGCGAAAGCGGGTCGGTGGTTAACAGTGCGCTTGTGACTTTGTGGGTCTGATATACTCATCTGTTAGAATTGGCTCAGATGGGCAGTTTTGATGACGCTAGGCGTCCTTGTTCGACTGACGCTCATTGTGTGTGCAGGTTCAGGGGGGCAACTATACTTTTACCGATGACTTCTTGTAGCAGTAGCGTTTTTTTTATTTCAAAGCCCATTGATAGACATCGTCAAAGGAATATAGACAAGGTAGATCCAAAGCAGGGACCTTTGGTGGACAACACAACGCGTTTTCCATTTCACCGGGGGCCCCTGCCACCACTGCGAGTTGTTCCTGGAGCACTTACGGTCACGCGAATGTGCAATTACGTTGCTTGGTGATGCTACTGATTACATTAAAGTACAACTAATATCGTAAATTAATGAGAAATCCGGAGACGAACGCTTGTTGTCGGATTATCATAATACGACCTAATAAATAAATATGCAACCTCGTTTTGTTTCAGTGTAAGCAGTGTCGAGGGGGACAGGTAAGGAGCAATGACGCTCATTCGTGAGACATAGTGCTCTGGGAGGAAGGTGAAGAAAGGCTGATGGCGATGCTGTCAGATGAGGCTGAGTTTAGAGCCTTGCTTTCACCTGTCGGGCGACGATGTCCGATGTCATACTTAAAGATGCAAAAGTATCGGATTTAGGTTACATGAAAAGTGGGCTTCGGGCGGGAGTAACTAGGCCTATGACGATTTCCTCTACACTCACGACTATGCTTTGACGAAGCAGTTTCGATTACTTCGCCCGTACTCCGTACGGCATTCTAAAAGTTTCTTAAGCGTCGAACCGATTATCCGTGTCCATAGACTAAGAAGGACCTCATCGTGTACACGCCGAGCTCCGTTGACGTATGCGCCTGAAGACCTAACTTATCATTCGGCCTGTTCGAAAGGTATGGGAGACGACTTTCACGTGTTCTTTGAGAGTGCACTGCTTAAATGGTGAGACATTTGACATGCCTTTGGGTTTTGGCTTCACGGTGGCACCTCTTAAATGTCCAACAAAGGACCCCAGTCCGGCTTAACCACTAAAAGTTTACAGTCAAGACACCTATAAATGAACGGTGGATGACCTGGACTCAACGATATATGAAGCAATTGTGCTGTCTTCCTTGGCCGAGAGGAGGTTATCCGACAAGTTCTCGTCGACAAATCGGGGTGGGTGTGGGGGGAACATAACTCGTCATCCCTGATTTGAAACCGCTGACGGTCGGGAGAGTGGCGGGCTACCGTTGCACGCGAATATCGTTTAGGTGGTGGTAGTAACGATAATGGAGGTGGTGTCAGTCGAGCTGGTGACGGTGTTGTACGTGGACAGGGGATGCAAAGATGTCTGTAAGCATCACCCCTGCTAGTGTCTGTCCACGCCTATCACCCCTTTTGAAATGTGACGACCGTGTACATACCAACTCTGCCCCTCCCCTTTCCTTATCCTATGGGGATTCACCTGACTAGTCGGACTATTGTCGCTGTTGGCGTCTTAAGGTCCACTTGAGCATCGTTTTATGGTGTCAGCTGACCTATCTAACACAAGAATAAGGCTGTCGCAGTTGGTTCAGATAGCTTTGTCTCCAGCGACATCTACCAGTCGACCAAAATGAAAAAAATATCAGCTAGATCGCAGTTGGTAGCCAGGGCCCGTATTACAGGTGGCGGGGGGTTTGTTTGCGGAGGCTATTTTGTGGGGCTCCATAATCACATCTGACCCATTTGGCCTCCGTTTTACGTTTGAGGTTAGGATTAGTGTACCGGTTAATGGTTTCGGATTTTCGAGTTAGGGTTATGCCTGTAGGCTTAGGTTTCCGGGTTACGGTTAGGGTTTGAGCGTACGATTAGGTTTCAGTATTACGGTTAGGTTTTTCAGTTACGGCTATGTCTAAGGGCTACGGTTACGTTTACGATTTCGATTACGGTTAGGGTTGCCGTTACGGTTAACAGGTAAAGTTTAAGGTTGAGGTTAGGTTTAAGTTTAGGATTAGGGATCAGGTCGTCGTCCGTCTCCCCATTCCTGGCTACCAACTGCGATCTAGCCAAAATATCATTGTTATAAGAACTACCAAATATAAACGCCATCATCAAATAAGTACTGTAGCGCAAACTGAAGTTTAGATTTGCGATAAGAGGCGATCGCCTCAATTGAAATTTACATAGACCATAAAGCCTACACAGCCGTTATTAAATGACTTTTTGCTCCTTTGGAGCACGAACAGTTCCACCCTACCCGCTAGTCTCATTGCTTTTTAGGCCTTGAGAGCTTCACAAAGACTAGTACTGCAAACCCTACCAGTCTGCTTAAATCAACAGTCTTGTAGCAACGAAGGTCATAAAACTGAGCTCGTTTCGCCCCGCCGCCGCCACTACCATCATCACCCATTCATGCCTCCCTTCCTCGTGTTTTTCTAGATATCCCGCAAATAATTAAAAGGCGCGCTGATCGGCAGTTCATGTTGACGCATCTAGGTGCACTCACTCATCCCACCCCGTTACTAGGAGACACTGACCGTTGTCCACTTTAGAGTTCAGGAGTGCAATCACGCCGGAGAAACCAGCTGACGGAAGCGAACGCATAAACATCAATCGACCGTCCAGGAGTTGGGCGAAAACCCGTGCCAAGCAGTCCGGTCCATTCCTCAACGCCATTCTGATGGAGAGCCAAGGCGACGATCACACATGAAGGCAGGCGAAGAAGGCCTAAATGTCCACTTACTCCTCGGACAACAGCACCACAAACCCGCCTACTCCCTATTTGGTATTGAAAACTTGTTTGACAAGCGACAGTGGTGGCGTAAAACTTCCAGGGCAACCACTTGTTGCCTCGGTCAGGAGTTACACAGACCGCCTCATACCGATAACTGGGAATTGCGACCACACACGGGGCGAAGTGCACATGTATCCCATGTGCCAGTCGACCAAATAAACCAGTCATGGCGATTGGCTCGGGAACTTGGAGTCGTGCTCTACACCTTCTTAATGACTTCCACGATACTCTCGCGGACGAGATATCCAGGCCGCTCGCCATTCTGTGAGTACCGGGCATCGTGTGGGGCCCAGGTCGTGTGTGGCACGCGTAGACAGACCGCCTAGCCTCGTCAGCCACTGCGTCCGAGCCCGCCTCCGGCCATTTTGGCCTTGTCTTGCTGTCGAGGCCTGGTGAGCGGGAGGAGACAGTGCGGCAAAGGCTGTTCACGTCATCGATGATGCGTCCATACCGTGAGGCACACGGCGGACGTCGCCACCTGCGACCGTCGGACTCTCACGTGA